>JALPQI010004594.1:0-69189 GCA_025490895.1 Thaumatotibia leucotreta
TCACAGAGTAAAAAGGAAAATGTTAAAGAACATTTGAATTTCGAAAAGAGAAAGATTATCATACAAATCTTACTTTTTATAACGCCAATACCCGCGTACCAAAAAACAAACGTTCTTGAATGCACTCGACCGGCCGCAGTACTAATCGATTAACTTCCATTCAAGTAAACGGGTCATACAGTGTTCGCGAAAACGTGCGTCTTTCCTGTGGACATTGCAAATGTGAGTGAACTGTTCTAGGACACACAAATTAGGATTTGACCGTATAATTTTTAAGAACCAAAAGCCACCTGTCTGCATTTATCTGTGCAACAAGAAAATTAGGGTTCAAGTTAGAGTCTTAAGCTTTCATATGTCCACAGGAAGTTTGTAACCTTACTCATAAAAAAAATGTATGACCTAAACAAATTTAATGTGACTTTAGTTGCGAGGCGCGGGACATTTCAGTATGCAAGGAACTAGACTCTAAGCGCTACACAAAGCCTACCTGTGTAGACATAGCTTTAGAAATGGCTATGAAAATCGTATGTTCTAAATACATTTTGGTATTTCTAAATAAATTTTAAGACATACCTGCCTAAGTTTTAATAAGAGTCAAGTTCACCTGTCACTAATTGAAAATATTTAGGTGCAACTTAGTCTAAAAAGAGTTTATTTAATAGTTATTTGTATGTAATTAATTTAGTTCTGATTGAATAGATATTCAGTAAAGTAATTTGTACCATGCCAGGGATAAATTCATTTCAATAAATTTTATTCTTAGATTACACAACAAATAGACTAAAAACATAATTAAATAGCCTGTTATGTACCTAAAAAATACTATTTGTATTATTATACCTATATATTTTGTCATATATTCACGTCTTTTTGTATCTAAATTGGCATTAATTTTCCATTTTACATGTCAAACACGATACTAAAATGTTAGGACAAACACTACACGAAATCATTCCTTTGACTCTAATAAAGAAAACGTTCAACTGAAGTAAACGGCAAAAAATGGAGGGGTATTTTTAAAAGAAAATACCCTGACTGTAAAAAATGTAGAAGCCATTAACTCTTCGAGTGTCTCACTGCACACTAAAATGGGGGCGACTGCGGAAAAAAACGAGATTTATTCTTATTTCTTTGAATGCGCTTTTACGGATTTTTCTCATCAGCGTAGTAGATACCTATAGTTTTTCTGATAGATCAATGTTGATCGTTTTTTATAGAATGTATGCTCATATAAATTACGAATTATTACAACAGCTGGATAAATAAATTGCTTTTAACTTATGAATATAATGTAGATAAGTAACCTCAAATATAAGTTATAGTGCAAAGAAATGGATAGTATTATAAAGGGCACATACTTAACTGAAACTAACGTCTAATACAAGGTGATCATGCAAGGTATGATAGAAGGTGAAATCAACAACAGAGTCGAACTATGGCACTAAAATTGCAACAGTTTTTAACACAAGAGTCACTCAGCACTTGTTTCAACCAAACTTGCACGGAGTACTGCTATTTTGCTGAAATAAAATATTATGGGAATTCCTCCGAGCGTTTCAACCGCCGTGACTTCGGTGGTAGCCTTATCACACGAATCTCGTGAGGGATGCAAGAACTTTTGGATAAATTCGTAGACGTAGCGCGTAACAACTACCAATATATCCAAAAAATCTGAGATACACACGGAAATCGGGTAATAATGTTGCCGCCGAAGTCATGGCGGTTGAAACGCTCGGAGAAATGCCCTTATAATTTTTTCACCTAATTTTACTTCCCAACCAACTTATGGCAGATGTTTCAAATCTTTGCCAACTTTAAATTCGCCGAATTTTCATTTGGTAACTAGGTTAGGTTAGGTTAGAACAAGATTCCCGAGCCGGATAGCCCTCAAGTGTTCCGAGGTGCTATCGGCGGAGTAGGCTGTTGAAGCAGCCCAAAAGATGGGCCCGCAAGGGCAACGCTCGCGGGGTTCTCGGAGGTGTGCAGCAGCGTTCCCGAAACCCCGCACATAGAGCGAGTGGTGGAACACCCCAGGGGTTTAGTCCGTGCGAGTCGGACATAACCACCCGGTTACTCCCGGGCCGGGTGGTATCCATAACGGATTCCCCTGGGTTAACAAAAAAAAAAAAAAAAAAAGGTTAGAACAAGATAATATGCGAAAGATACATCTGCGAAACGTTGGCTTGCCATGTGATGATTCTGCCAAATTAAACTATGGGGATCATAGTTTGGGAAATGTCAATACCCCTTCCATTTTCGGCCACATATTAGAAAATTTATGTACACGGAGCTCTGCTCCGATATGGACCATCTGTTCTGGCCGTCCCACCAGCTGAGAGCACGCTGTTTACAAGGAAAGACATCCTTTTATCACTCATTGTCTCTAGAACTCACCATCTCGCTTTACCTCCGAGCCTTATTCAGCGCTTATTCCAACCACTCACATGGGCTCGACCCCAATGGACTATCTGTTCTGGCTATCCCACTAGCTCAGAGCACGCTGTTTAGAAGGTTATAATTATATCCTTTTCCCACTCACTATTTCTAGAACTTACCATCTCGTTTTTTCTCCGAGTCTTGCTCAGCACTTATTTCGACCACTCTCATTAGAACCCACCCCATTGTTTTCTATCGGTTCTGGCTGCCTCACAAGCCCAGAGCACGGTGTTTAGGAGATAACATATCCTTTTCCTACTCATTATCTGTAGAACTCACCATCTCGCTTTTCCTCCGAGTCTTGCCCAGCACTTGTTCCAACAACTCTCATTGGGCTCGACCGCGATGTGAACTATCTGTTCTGGCTACTCCACTAGCGCAAAGTACGCTATTTAGAAGGTTACATATCCTTTTCCCGCGTGTTATCTCTAGAACTTACCATCTCGCTTTTCCTCCGAGCCTTGCTCAACACTTGTTCCAACCACTCCCACTGAGCTCGGCCCCGATGTGAACTATCTGTTTTGGCTGCCCCAGTAGCCCATAGCACGCTGTTCAGAAGGTTTCATATCCTTTTCCCGCGCATTATCTCTACAACTTACCATCTCGCTTTTCCTCCGAGCCTTGCTCAACACTTGTTCCAACCATTCCCACTGGGCTCGGCCCCGATGTGGACCATCTGTTCTAGCTGCTCCACCAGCCCAAAGTACGCTGTTTAGCACCACAATCCGAAGCTTGCTGTGGGACTGCTCTATTGTGTAGTAGCCACCTGGAACAAATTTACTGTTTTAATATGATAAGGTTTAATCGACTGCAAGGAGGCGTAAAAGTATTCACCTCTTTGTAGTCAGCCTATCTAAGTCCACTGCGGGACTCTCTTATTAACTATGCGTAAATAGACGCATTAGGAGGCAAATGTCTATAATCGCCACGATGGGCAAGCGGGTTAGCGATCGCAGTGGTGTGTACGAGTACACTATATTGATATTGCTGCCCATCATTAATCTTCTATTAAGGAATATTCATTAAGACTTCAATTCCTTAGACGACTCTTATGACACCTACGGGAAGATATGGGGTGGTGACAAATGTATTCTTACATTCGTCACCCCACGGTAACTTATTGTAACCTATTTTTACCTTTCTCATAAATAGAAGCCCATTATATTGTTGACCCTTTGCATTTATCTTTACGATATCAAACACTGATGTCATGTTTGGAAATCTATTTCGGGATCTGATAGTTATTATTTACAATTCCGACATACTATAAGTGGACACTATTCAAACGCCCACGGTACGGTATAAATATTTATTTTACATAATTACATTAATTGCGAACGAGCTAAAGTGATCCGAAATAAAATATGAGACGTCATTTACAAAAGCAAAAATACCGATGTTTACCAACGCCAAAGGGACCTCCTAATATTTAAATTTGTATACATAGTAGTATTACTATTGAATACCACCACCCACACCACAAAAAATATGATCCGAATTAATAATAATAATAATAGGGCCGCAGGGCAGCTTGTGGCGAGCTGTTGGGGAGTAACGACCCCACGGACCCGAGTGCTCCCGAGAGTCGGTCAGGGTCCCCGCCTCCGGCGTGTCTTCGTCGGTCGGAGTGGAACCCCAAGGGGACCCGTAGGACTCTCAGCTCTGGCTTGCCTTAACTGGCCGTCCAGAGAGGAGTCGTGAGAGCTATATGCTCCAGGGGTGGAAGTGTAAATTTGCGTAAGTCGCGAGTTGGTGCAGCGGCTGTCAAGCCACTGCGCAGAAAGCGGTGTACACCTCTCTACACTCCTGAGCCGCCTACACCGGTGTTGCCCCTGGCTGTCTCTTGTGACGGCATTTACGGGGGCCCATCTAGTCGGCGGCGAGTCACCGCCTGCCTCGATAGCAAAGAGAAATCATTGTTATGGCAGGTGTCCGGACCTTTTTTCTATAGTTCCATTTCTGATCCATCCATCCTCCATCACCATAGCCCATTAGTCTTTTCCATTACTTCTCAATAGTCTCTATACGCCTGCTGGGACCGGTTTACGGATATCTATTGATGTGCCCGTGAATGGGTTGCAGCAGGTGTACAACACAGCAAATTTCTCCAAAGGGCCTCTACGTGTTGGATCTGTATCCCCGCGCAAGCCTATCAAAAAACCGGGATTTGTAAGCCCGTGTTTCCCAAGGAGATACAAACATAATAATAATAATTGCTGGCTTGCCTTAACTGGCCGTCCAGAGAGGAGTCGTCAGAGCTATATGCTCCAGGGGTGGAAGTGTAAATTTGCGTAAGTCGCGAGTTGGTGCAGCGGCTGTCAAGCCACTGCGCAGAAAGCGGTGTACACCTCTCTACACTCCTGAGCCGCCTACACCGGTGTTGCCCCTGGCTGTCTCTTGTGACGGCATTTACGGGGGCCTATCTAGTCGGCGGCGAGTCACCGCCTGCCTCGATAGCAAAGAGAAATCATTGTTATGGCAGGTGTCCGGACCTCTTTTCTATAGTTCCATTTCTGATCCATCCATCCTCCATCGCCATAGCCCATTAGTCTTTTCCATTCCTTCTCAATAGTCTCTATGCGCCTGCTGGGACCGGTTTACGGATATGTATTTGTGCCCGTGAATGGGTTGCAGCAGGTGTACAACACAGCAAATTTCTCCAAAGGGCCTCTACGTGTTGGATCTATATCCCCGCGCAAGCATATCAAAAAACCGGGATTTGTAAGCCCGTGATCCTCAAGGAGATACACATAATAATAATAATAAGCGTAAATGTGGAGGCCGCGGCTTCTTAAATGCCAAAGACCTCCACAACCGCGAGGTGTACAATCTCAGAAACTATTTCCTTAACAATGAGTGCGGGATGCATCGTGATGTGGTGGCAGTAGACCGGAACCTCACGCCGCTCTCCTTGGCAAAAGAGAACTGGCGCAGACCTGTGGTACTAAGCACCGAGGACCGCAGGGCGGTATGGAGGAGCAAGGAGCTACACAGGCGGTTCTACAAGGCCCTCACGGGACCTGACGTAGATCTGCTCGCGTCGGTGAACTGGCTACGATTCGGGGACCTCTTCGGAGAAACCGAGGGTTTTGCCTGTGCAATTGCTGACGAGGTTATCATGACGAATAACTACCGGAAATATATCCTGAAGGACGGTACGGTCGACATTTGTCGGGCATGCCGCCGTCCCGGTGAGTCACTCAGGCATATTATTTCCGGTTGTTCTCAGATTGTTAACACCGAGTACTTGCACAGACACAACCTAGTAGCCAGGATTGTACACCAGCAGCTTGCTCTTCAATACGGCCTTGTGGGCTTCGAAGTGCCTTACTATAAGTACACACCTGCGGCAGTTCTCGAAAATGGTCGTGCCACGCTCTATTGGGATCGATCTATCATCACGGACAGGACTATTGTAGCCAATAAGCCTGATATCGTGCTGATAGATCGATCGCAACGCCGGGCAATGCTCATCGACATCACGATCCCCCATGACGAGAACCTCGTGAAGGCCGAGAAGGACAAAGCCAGTAAGTACCTTGACTTGGCTCACGAGGTAACCGACATGTGGGAGGTTGATTCGGCGATCATTGTGCCGATAGTTGTTTCTGCGAATGGTCTCATAGCGAAGAGTCTCGATCAACACCTCAAGAGGCTCTCGCTAGGTGGTTGGGTCAAGGGTCAGATGCAGAAGGCGGTAATCCTGGACACGGCGCGCATAGTCCGGCGGTTCCTCTCCCTGTAGCCCTAACCACCGGCAGCTTGGGCCCGCCCCGCTGCCGGCGGCACCCTAGATTAGGTTTTTTATAATGTGTTTACTTGTTTTGTATTGTTTTTTTGTATTTTATTTTTATAAACCTATTATAAATTACCTAATCTGAGATGAAGATGAAATAAAAGATAATAATAATAAAAAAAAAAAAAAAAAAAAAAAAAAAAAAAAAAAAAAAAAAAAAAAAAAAAAAAAAAAAAAAAAAACCTGACAGACGTGTTTGCATAACAAATTTGTTAATATTTTACTTTTATACGCGTTTTATACTCGAAAATGGCAGTAAAACGGAAACAGGCAAATATTTCCAAATGACGACTTTGACATTTAAGGCCACGGCCGATCAATAACACGGGAAGACGCGTCCACACAAGTTATTATGCAGACGAGGAGTCGAACACGAGCGGAGACTACCAGCGCACGACCTCCACCTTCGCCCGCCTCGTCCAGCTCTCCGTCCACAGCGTCGTCGGGCGACGAATTTGCTACGGCGCCCGACACAGGCGGATCCAGTGACGAGAGCGGGCCGCCGCCGCCGCCGCCGCCACGACCACCTGCGCGACGAGGGCGGCCACCGCTGCCGGCACGCTTGGGGCCCGCGGGACATCCTGCCCCGCCCACGGCTCCCGCTGCCGGTGGTGTAGTGCGTCGCATGCGATGGACTCAGACGATGAATGAGAATTGCATGCGCGCCTACTACGAGGCTACAGAGGGGGGAACCCGACTAACCGCGTACCGTTCTAGGATTCTGCCTCTGTTTCAGGCTCTTGAACCCGCCATCGCCGTATCGGAGCAACGACTAGCGGATCAGGTGCGGGTCATTCTACGTTCTAAACGTTTGGATGACTCGACACTTGATCGGCTTCGCCTGCAGGCTCTCTCGACTCGCGCAGCTTCCACCTCGGCGCGGGACCAGCCCGCCACGTCGCCGGATCCGGTGCCGACACCTGACCTGGCACCGGGGGCGCCGCGGGTTGATCCCAGTGCCGATGAGGAGTATTTTGCGAGTCAGAGTGTAAGTACTGCAACTGATGAGCATCTGAGGAGGACTTTGGAAGAGGCGATTATGGAATATCGCTCCACACCCAATTCTAGGCCACGGTTACCACGCTTGCCCATGAATAGACGCAATCTAGCGTTAATGGGAGCCCTAAACGCTTTACTGGAGCCGTACATACGGTCCAGTAAAGATTTGGACGATACGCACTCGATCATGTACTGCGGGGCCATCGCGGCGTGCCGTGTTGCTCGAGTCAAGTTTCCGGACGCTGACCGTGCACCTAGGACCGCCGGGGGTGTCCCCGCATGGCAAGTGCGGATCGAGCGACGTATCGACTCGTTTAGGACCCTCATTGCAAAGCTGATCTGCTTCAGGGGGGGCAATAACCGCCCCCGAGTAATGCGCTTTGTGAACCAGGCGTTCGCGGGAACGGGCATCATGCCCGGCGACTACATGGCCAACCTCACAGAGCGCATTGACTTTCTGAAGCAGAAAGTTTATGCATGGGCAAGCCGTATCCGCCGCTACAGAGAGCGTGTGGATCGATTTCAACAGAACCGCCTCTTCCAAAGTGACCAAAGGAAGTTATACCGAAGGTGGGAGGGAACCGATCATCATTTGTCAGACGCGCATCTACCGGATGCTACTGCCATGACTGATTTCTGGCGTAACATCTGGTCGGTGCCCGTCGGACACATTGAGGGCGATTGGATGAACATTGTTGAACGTGAGTGCGAGAGCATCGAACCTATGGAGGCAGTTGCCATCAGTGCCGATGACGTAACTTGTGCCACCCGCCCTGCCCAGAACTGGAAAAGTCCTGGACCGGACGGATTGCACAATTTCTGGATAAAATGGTTTCGGTGCTCGCACTCGCGATTAGCAGCGCAATTCCAACAAGCCCTTGAGCTTGGTTCCCTGCCTCCTTCCTTAACAACAGGTGTAACCTTCCTGCTCTACAAGTCCGGTAGTACCACGGAACCGAAAAACTACCGACCCATCACGTGCTTGCCTACACTCTACAAGCTCCTTACATCCATTTTGAGAGCAAAAATTAACACGCACATTGTTGCGAACAATGTTCTGGCCTCTGCTCAAAATGGATGTAGGGTTGGGTCCCGTGGTACTAAAGAGCTCCTCCTCATCGACATGACCATTTGCCAGCAAGTCCGGCGTAACAAAGGGGCCCTCTCCGCCGCTTGGATTGACTACAAGAAGGCCTATGATTCGGTGCCTCATTCATGGTTGAAGAGGGTCTTGGAGCTGTATAAAGTTGATGCAGCTTTAAGATCCTTTCTCGACGCGTGTATGGGGCAGTGGACCACAGTCCTTCGTCAACCAGGAGGCGGAGATGACCACTCTGGCCCGCAGGACTTCATAAGGATCGAGCGAGGAATATTCCAGGGTGACAGTCTGAGTCCCTTATGGTTCTGCCTAGCTCTGAATCCCCTCAGCACCCTGCTGAAGGATTCAGGACTAGGTTGCCGGCTTCGGAGAGAGGGTGAAGTCATTTCTCACCTTCTGTACATGGATGATCTCAAATTATTTGCGCCAAATAGCCAAGACTTGTTGGAGCTACTGCGAACCCCAGAAGTTTTCAGTAGTGCCATCAATATGGAGTTTGGTGTCGATAAGTGTGCGGTTATGTATGTGCAGCGGGGGAAAGTAGTAAATTCAGCAAATTTACAGCTTTCCGAGACAATGTCGTTCAGATCTATCTCGGAAGCAGAAACCTATAAATACCTTGGTATGTCACAGTCTTTGGGTATTGAAGATATGGGAATTAGACAGGCGGTGAAGGAGCGCTTTTTCAGCCGGCTCACAAAAGTACTTAACAGTCTTTTGTCAGGAGGCAACAAAGTGCGCGCCTTCAACGCTTGGGTAATGCCCATACTCATATACTCCTTTGGCGTACTAAGGTGGACTCAGACCGAGCTGGACGCCCTGGATCGAAGGGTCCGTACACTGCTCACCACACATCGAATGCTACACCCGCGCTCATCAGTTATGAGATTGTACATCCCGCGGAGGTGTGGAGGCCGCGGCTTCTTAAATGCCAAAAACCTCCACAACCACGAGGTGTACAATCTTAGAAACTATTTTCTTAACAATGAGTGCGGGATGCATCGTGATGTGGTGGCAGTAGACCGGAACTTCACGCCGCTCTCCTTGGCAAAAGAGAACTGGCGCAAACCTGTGGTACTAAGCACCGAGGACCGCAAGGCGGTATGGAAGAGCAAGGAGCTACACGGGCGGTTCTACAAGGCCCTCACGGGACCTGACGTAGATCTGCTCGCGTCGGTGAACTGGCTACGATTCGGGGACCTCTTCGGAGAAACCGAGGGTTTTGCCTGTGCAATTGCTGACGAGGTTATCATGACGAATAACTACCGGAAATATATCCTGAAGGACGGTACGGTCGACATTTGTCGGGCATGCCGCCGTCCCGGTGAGTCACTCAGGCATATTATTTCCGGTTGTTCTCAGATTGCTAACACCGAGTACTTGCACAGACATAACCTCGTAGCCAGTATTATACACCAGCAGCTTGCTCTTCAATACGGCCTTGTGGACGTCGAAGTGCCGTACTATAAGTACACAACTGCGCCAGTTCTCGAAAATGGTCGTGCCACGCTCTATTGGGATCGACCTATCATCACGGACAGGACTATTGTAGCCAATAAGCCTGATATCGTGCTGGTAGATCGATCGCAGCGCCGGGCTGTGCTCGTCGACGTCACCATCCCCCATGATGAGAATCTCGTGAAGGCCGAGAAGGACAAATCCAGTAAGTACCTAGACCTGGCCCACGAGATAACCGCCATGTGGGATGTTGACTCGACGATCATAGTCCCGATGGTCGTTACAGCGAACGGTTTAATAGCGAAGAGTCTCGACCAACATCTTAAGAGTCTCTCGCTAGATGGCTGGATCAAGGGTCAGATGCAGAAGGCGGTAATCCTGGACACGGCGCGGATAGTCCGTCGGTTCCTCTCTCTGCGACCTTAACCACCGGCAGCTTCGGCCCGCTCCGTTGCCGGCGGCACCCTAGGTTAGGTTTTTTATAATGTGTTTATATGTTTTGTATTGGTTTTGTATGTTTTATTGTATTTTACTTTTATAATCATATTATGAAAATACCTAACCTAAGAAAACTAATAAATAAAGGAGATAATAATAATAAGGCCGCAGGGCAGCTTGTGGCGAGCTGTTGGGGAGTAACGACCCCACGGACCCGAGTGCTCCCGAGAGTTGGTCAGGGTCCCCGCCTCCGGCGTGTCTTCGTCGGTCGGAGTGGAACCCCAAGGGGACCCGTAGGACTCTCAGCTCTGGCTTGCCTTAACTGGCCGTCCAGAGAGGAGTCGTCAGAGCTATATGCTCCAGGGGTGGAAGTGTAAATTTGCGTAAGTCGCGAGTTGGTGCAGCGGCCGTCAAGCCACTGTGCAGAAAGCGGTGTACACCTCTCTACACTCCTGAGCCGCCTACACCGGTGTTGCCCCTGGCTGTCTCTTGTGACGGAATTTACGGGGGCCCATTTAGTCGGCGGCAAGTCACCGCCTGCCTCGATAGCAAAGAGAAATCATTGTTATGGCAGGTGTCCGGACCTCTTTTCTATAGTTCCATCTCTTACCCATCCAACCTTCATCACCATAACCCACTAGTCTTTTCCATATAATCTCCAATAGCCTCTATATGCCTGCTGGGACCGGTTCACGGATATCTATTTATGTGCCCGTGAATGGGTTGCAGCAGGTGTAAAACACAGCAAATTTCTCCAAAGGGCCTCTACGTGTTGGATCTGTATCCCCGCGCAAGCCTATCAAAAGACCGGGATTTATAGGCCCGTGATCAAAGAGAGATACAAATAATAATAATAAACATTTATTCATGACACACAAGACAAAACAGTATATATAAAACAATTAACAAAGAATAGTTGGTGCATCACGAAATGGACCCAACTCAGCGTAGTGCTAGCCCGAAAGCCAGCGCTGGTCTTCCGTACTTATAATAATATATGTTTTTTCATCACACTTGCTGTCTAAGCGCGCCATTGCTTGCATGCGTAGCGGGAGTAATAGAAATGTCAGTACGTCATTTCTTCTTCTAACACTCATTAGTGATTCCGTGCTTACCTCCCTTGATGCACAATGTACTAATAAAAATAACGATTTCTTGATTATATCATAAAAAACAGTAGCCCTACGTTATTACCCCTACGTTATTCTCCATAGATGCAGTAAATTAAATTCTGTAAGGCCCAATGTACATTACAAAGTACATTCCGCTTTAATGGAATTGAAACCTTCCATAATATCAAACATGTAGCACTATTTGTAATTTACTATTTTCTTACAATGCATAGGAGAGTCGCATGTAATGATAAGTTAATGAGTAGCCGGGTGTCTTTATGTGATTTTTTACGCGTTTCTTGTTCATTACCATTACCACTTTATTTTATAAAAGCAAACGAGACTATTATGCCAGAATAGCAGACAAACATGCGTCTGCTACAAGATAATCCAAAATGACTCCACTGTTTATACGCAGTTCGTCAATAATTTGGGAATGGTAATGACTTGATTGGTGCGACAGAATAATCGCATAGAACTACCCAGCCACGGCTTGCAGTTACAGAAAATATTCGACATTAATTTCAGAGTGTTTTGAGGTAAAACCAACCACTATGCATTACAAATTTTCAAAACTTGTATAATAAGATGTAACCTAAAGATGGAACTATCGGATTCGATTTGTTTAAGTATCAAAACTATTTAAAATAAGTCTTAAATGACTTGTAGTCAAGTCAACCTCTATTTAAGTTCAATAATAACGTATCGATAAAACCTAAATACGTATACAAACAATCTAATTTGTTTTGAACTTTCTAATTGTATATTTCCATAATATCAGATCAAACACCAAATGATTTCATGTTTAGGAGTAGTAAACTAGAAATAAGCACTCGCTGTTCACGCTTGCTACATAATTCACAATTAAGGCCGTTAATTTATATTGCAAATTAGCTGGCAACATTTTTATATTTAAAAGTTATTACTGGGACCTTGACACAGGGCGTGATGTTAGTATACGAGTATTACGACTAGATGTAGGTATTTAATTAAAAATAGTATTTAATGCTGTTGGATCCCTAGAAATTGAAAATTCATGAGTTTATTACCGTTTTGGAAAGATAAGGAAAAACAATGTTTTTGTATTGTTTTAAAACTGTTGGTAACCAATCCCGAACTTAAATGGGTCATTTGCAGTAAATGTGTACCTTTTAATTTTTATATATTATGTGATCTGATCATGGACTGTAATACACCATTTTACTCGGCATCGTGCGTACTTTTTAGTTATGAAACTAAAAAAGTATGTCTTTAATGTCACGAAAATAAGTATGTATTTAAATTGAGATTTCTCACTTTAGTTACTCCCATACTAAAGGTACGAAAAATTCTGTAACGAATTTGAGATTTTTATATCAGTTTCGTAACATTTCGTTTCATACATTTAGTATGGGAGTAACTAGGCTGAGTAATCTCAATTTACATACTTATTTTCGTGACATTAGAGACATACTTTTTTTGTTTCATAACTGAAAAGTACGCACGATGCCTAGTAAAATGGTGTATTACAGTCCATTATCGCATATAAAAATTAAAAGGTACACTTTTACTGCAAATGACCCAAATCCTAAACTATACGTATCCAACGCATACTTAATTAGGTACCAAACTGTAGGTTTACAACAAATCATTGCCTAAGAGTTTTTTGACGGCCTCCATAGCTTAGTCTGTAGCTTAGTCGACCCTGCCTACGAAGCTGGATGTCCCGGGTTAGATTCCCGGCAAGGACATTTACTTGTGCGTTTATCATAAATATTTGTTTCTTGCTCATGATTGTATTCTATGTTTTTAAGTATCTATATGTATCTGTCTATTATAATATATTTATGTCGTGTAGTACGGTCAGTACAAACTCTAAATTGATGATATTATGGAACTAGGTTTTTTTGTGTCGGATTGTCGAAAAATGTTTATTTATTTATCAATTTTTTTTTGTCTGGAAAGTGAGTGTCTGCTTTGATTGGTTTGACTGGACATAAGATGGGTGCCACATGCACCCATTGATTGGATCCATAAATTCACCAATGAATTCAGTTTCATAGAAACAAGTAGTCACCCTGTGATAAGAAAACAGACTTCTAGTGAATGTTTATGATCAGATGTTAGGGATTGAAAAGAAAACCAAGAAACTTACCAGTCTCAAAAGTCTGGAGCGCCTCAGTAGGCAGCCACTGCATCCACATATCCACCAGTTTCCTCGAAGGTGGTGGATCGTTGTGGCCCAGCGCTGGGAAGACGAATTGGCTGCTGAACGTCCGACTAAGGATATCCGTCACGTTTCGAACGGCTTCCAGCTTGAATTCTTCTCCTCTGTGCTCCATGGTTGATGACAAGATGTCACTGGAAAGAAAACGCTGTTTTAATGGTGTCATTTGATAGCTGGTAGGCAAGATAATTATTAATTGGCGACCACGCACCGGCCAGCCGGTGAGTCGGCCTGGGATAGTCCAACAAGATGGACAGATAGCTTGGTAAAGATAATTGGAATCCACTGAATACAGGCGGCGTACGATCGATCAATAAAGCATACTTTGGGGGAGGCCTATATATCCAGCAGTGGTCTGTACACGTACATCTATATGTTGGCATTTATTCTTATGTAAACCTCGTCGGAAACGATCGTTATCTTGTATGTTTCTCATTGTCCCTAAAACAAGACGATCATTTTTGTAAACTAGTCAAAATAAATCGAATTTATAAACTTTTAATACATCATGTAGGCATACAATCTATGAGGCTATTCAATCATGTTGGTCAGTTTGTATCCATATGAACAACCATGCTGTTTTACTCAGACCCTAGGGACGCCCACAAGTATGAGCAGAGAGGCAATAAAGTTGGAATTATATTTTTAGAGCTTACGGATTGTACTGTCATCCCAATCAGCACGCCCTATCGATCGAAGCTTCCTTTTGTAATATAATTGGTTTATTTGCAGGAAAGGTTCTGTATTTATATCTGAATAGGGTTATCACTCGTGATTTGATTCACATGTTTATTAAAATTCTTAACATGTGAGACACACTTACTTTTAGTAGGTTTTCGGCAAAACTCTTAAATGTACCAATATCAGATGATAGCTATCCTGTCGCGATACTACGTGATCGCAATCAGACTGACGAGAAATTGAATAATCATCTAGTAGCTAGGTTCCTAGGTACGCGGGTTTAGTTGAATTATCTGCACTACCAAGTAATGATTATTTATTCGATTTTTTATTGGGGTTTCCTTCATACTTTGTGCTAAGGATCAGGAGCGTTTTGGTTTTTACCAAAATTATAATTTTTTGTACTTACATTTAGTAATATTTTGAATACCACCCCCTACCGTACCTATAAAACGGAGAAGCAAGAGACGTCATACAGTTTTGAGGACTATTTTCGCCTGTATCTTGCGTATGGCTCAAAAAGCTCATGATTCTGAGGGTAAATAAAAAGAAACAAAATCTGAAATGCAAGTTGGCGGCACCACAGTAAATTGAAATGCCCGATTTAAAATTTTCGGTACTGTTTGTAGCAACCCTATTTCTGAGGGAGTAAATAATTCCATTGTAGACGAACCTGATACTCAGCCGGCGGCGTTGTCTCTACGAGTTTCTTTTTACACTAATTACACTTGTTCCTGTACTGGCTGTTTGCGGAGTAGATACTCGTATTTTGGTTTATACTTTGAAGAAGTTGTTTTTTTTTTTCATATAATGGGTACTTTATCGTTTAGTTTAAAATAACAAAAATTATAAACATGGCTGACTTTCTTTAGCATTTGACGTCGTTGATTTATATTTACGTTAATACTAATAAATATTAATAATTTTAATTAAAAATATATGTGAACTCAAGGTTTAAGGTTTTAAGTTGGCGATAAGACCAGACCAAGATTGCGTTCTGGAAGTGCGTGATTATGAAATAATGTATTCAGGTTTGTTTATTTTTTTTTACTGTTAGTGACAACAAAATAGGCGTTTAGTAAATAGTTTTGAAAAACAGAACATTGATGTTGCCTAAGTTTTTACGGAAGCCTATAATATTATGGGTACACACTCAAACAAAACTTGTCATTTCTGTCTGACTGTTTATAGATTGTCATATCAAGTCAATTATATAAAATAAATGAAAGTTTAAATTTAAAAATCTGTTTGTTGAAAGAACACTACTGGTTAATATCATTGTGGCAGTTCTACCTTCCTCGATTCCCATACACAGCTACTAGTTAATCTAGTTAGGAGACACTTACATCTTCAAATACTAGCAGACAAACTATCCACACAGCAATTCCTTTCAACCCTTCATTCCCAAACATTGAAACCAGGAAATTAGAGGTATCGTGTTTATTCCAGACAAAAGCTATTTACATCGCTGTAATGGGTTTCGCGGCTTGACATTTTTCAATTCCGTGCCGTTCCGATTTCCGGCAACCGGACGCCGGCAAGATTAAGCTGCATACGTGAACCGTCCGGCCGAGGCGCTCGGATTTTTCCAGGCTTTGTCCGGCGGGAAAATGAGGTTTCTACCTGGATTTGAGAGAATGGGGGAAAGAAGGATTTTTGTGGTTATAGCGGAAATTGTGGGATTTTTTTTTATGAATAAGGTTGGGGTTGGAGTAAATCTTGAAATAAAGGAAGTTTTGTGCAACACGATGTCCTTTTATGAAGCTACATGCGATACTTTCTCCCAGGTAGCCGTGTGAAAGCGTTGGAATAGAAGTTTTCGATTCGGCTGTGTTTTTTTTGTGTGTTTATGTATGTTACCTACTCGATATCGCCAAGAATCATGAACCGATTTTCAAATAAAATATTTGATCGAACAAGTATAGCCCCGAAATGGTCCCGTTGGCAACAAGTCGGGGTCTGATGACGGGATCTTGGAGAAATCGGTTGAAGTCAGTTTTAATTTTTTCATTTTGGTGATTATTTGCATACCTGGGATAACTGGGGGCAAGTTATAGGGATTTGATATCGATTAAAAAGATGTCGATATAATTATAATAAAAGATGTGTTTATTGAACATTCTCGATTACAGTACAGAGGTTCGATGTCATCTCTGATATCGGGCCTCTTGTATGCGGATGTCATTTTAATCAAAATGACAATTTAAATATTGATATTTCAATATTAATTGTATATTTTGAAAACTATTTTAAAATAAACGCGTAACTAGCCGTTTAAATTTAATTTTTATTTTAATTGAAGAGTAAGTACCTAATATTTATTTATGCCCACATGTTGATGTTGTCATTCACAGTAACATCGATATATTTTTAGTCGATAAAACATTTTGCTACATCACTTTCGTATAAATGCCCCGAGTTATCCCAGGTATGATTATTTGTGATCGAAGTACTAAAATGATAGTATCTACTGGAGACGAAGTCACAATAGTTTGTAATAAAATAAAAATGTTTTAGGTACGTCCAAACACGCTCTATGTCTAAAAATGTATTTCGCGGAATGAAGAATTCTGCTGTAATGAGGGTTTATAGAGCACAAGGGAACAGAAATTATTGTATTTCTATTTGAGATGATTACACATTATGAAAAAAATAATACGTCAACAAATTACTCGTCAAAGTCAAAGTCAAACTATTCTTTATTCAAGTAAGCTTATTAATAAGCACTTTCGAATCACCTGACATTATCAAGAGAGAGAAAAAAAAAATCTACTACTGGTTTGCTTCGTGGTTTGAACATTTATATCCCGATCTTTATTTTATTTGCATCCGACTCCAGTGAACTAATTAACACAATTTTAGATAATGCCCCCCATCACACATTCGATAGAGTTATTTTGATTCATTCTTGATAGCTCTTTTAAACAATAAAATACGTATTTTATTTTAAATGTTCTTTCTCGCATGTCAATATTTTCGTTGTCTTAAGATACTCCCTAATTTAAATTACAACTCAATATTATACCGTAGTAAGTACTTCATTGGGTTAAGTAGTATTTAGGCTCGGCATAATTATGGTGAAAGAAGCTAACAGGTTCATTTTACAATCCCAATATTGGTTCTGTAAAATTGGTACACAATTTGAAAAAGCTAGTTAGTGAAAATAATTGTTTCTTTTTAACCAACTTCCTGCTCTTGTCAACATTAGATTGCAATATTCTAAACAACCATAATTTACTGAAAACAATTCATCAATCAAAGTTTCCACCATGTATTTCTTAAATTCAAAGCTATCAGGCGCTAACCACCTTCTTCTATTCGCTTTATATAAATTAGCAATGATTTGATTACTAACGGCTGAAGAGCTTAATGTCATAAAGGCCATTTTGCGGGGTAATGTTCAAACACGCGACAAATGTATTAGTGGTTCAGCGCCCTTCATGTGTGGAAAAGTTCAGGGTAACCTTTAAGGGTGGGGAGAAACTTGAAAAAATGTTTTGGGAAAACAGGCCTCATATTTTATATCTTGAATATCGCCTATGCGCTGCCTACCCTGATGATTGCCTCTATCTATGCCAGTAATTCTATCTTCCCCCAAACCGAAACACAGCAGTGCAAACACTGCTATTTAGCGGCAGGTTAACTGGTAAGACGGTGGTAGCTATCCGGGCGGACCCTGCACGTGGTCCTACCACCAGCAAAAATTAAAAAAAAAATCTATATTAATTAGCTTCAGTACAATAGATATGGCAGCATATGAAATCAGACTTTCCCCTGCAAAACCGAAGTGACAGAATTATCCATTACACCTATACCTACGGTGATGAAGTTGGTGAATAACGCTTTCAAGAGCCCACGCGACAATTTAACGTGAATGTTGAATCTTGAATATGTTTTGCCTGTTTAAGAATGACTACTAAAAATTTTCTTCAGTCTTTGTTAGTGGAGCAAATCTTTCCAAAGATTAGTGGAGTAAGTACTTTCAAAAGATTTTGCTTTCGCGCCACCGGCAAACTTCTTTCCAAAAGCTTCAATCTTTTAAAGTACCAGGATTGTTGACTGTTCGGGCGTGTTTACTTAGTTTACGGCTACTTCCAGCATTTAAAAAGGTAGTTACAGTCTATAGTGGTCGCTGCGTGGTGACTGTAGTAAGAATACCTACATTTGTCACCACCCAACTCTTCCCGAGGGTGTCGCAAAAGTCGACTAAGGGATTGAAGTGTCGCTTAACATGCATTTATTATATATGAATGATGAGGAAGCAGCGTCATCACAGTGGCCACAATATTGCGGTCGCTAATACACTTTTCTAGCGCAGTATATATATATAGGTATAGCGGGGTAGAAAACTAAGGACTAGGTACTGTCTTAAAGATGGTAATTTAAAAACCTAATATTATTATTAAAATTCTGTAGGCACTCAGTTATATTTTACTTAAAAACTTTTACTCAAAATCTCAATAATCGACATTATAATCTTAAAAAATATCATCGTTTTAAACCTAACCATAACCAAAAACATTATAAGCATGAAATAATCATATTCTTCACAGTTTGTACATTTTTTAATTGTAATTTAATTTGAAGCATTCTTATTTCAGCCAGCATATTGATTGCCTGTTTTTTTATCAATAGTCGTATATAACTTGTGTCGGTTTACTATTTTAAGCTGACATAGTAATTTACATTAGTACCTATATACCTTTGCGAAGATGGCATTAATTGCAACATTGTTGAAGTATCGAGTGTTCAACAACCCAATTAGGTATCACCTCTTAAATCATGATAATAACTTTTTTGAGATGTCAAAATATTTTTTTATCTGATAGCAGTCGTTTTAAAGATAAAGTAAATACAGTTCTTTTATTTGTAGGTTCTATTACTTATTACAATATATTTAAATTTATTTATTTATCAGCCATTAAACTATAACTTTTTTCTTTTTTATTATAAGCTATACATCGTATGATAAAGTCGGCTACAGCTAATAATTTGTTTTACATAAATCACAAGACCAATTCCTAGCTGGATGCATCACTCTTTGCAGCTTATTTTACTATCTAATTTGACTATACAGAAAATAAAAGGACAATTTGATTTTGGCTAAAACAAAGCTTCAACCGCCCCAGATTTGTGCTTGTATTCGCTTGTGCTTATCTTGGCTTCTATTATCTCAGCCCCTAAATTAGGTATGCTCATAAATTAACGAGCAAAATATTAATAGAACCCGCTGGCACGTGCTCTTGAGTCCCGATAGCTTGCTGTGACGTAAGGGGGGTTATGTATTTGGGATATCATCAACGTGAGGAATGTGTTCCAAACTCATATCTGCAATATTCTGCATATTTATGTTAAACTATAGTATAATAAACGGTTTGTAAAGGTCGGCATTTGAACCCCTGGAGTTGCAAGCGTTTATAGGTTACAGCGGCCCTACCGCGAAAAACGAAATTCGTAAATTTCGAGGATTTGTCTCTCTCACTCTAATGACGCCTTCGTTGCAGTGACAGAGAAAAATCTTCGAAATTTACGAACTTCGATTTTCGCGGTAGTAGACCAGAAATTGATTACCATCAGGCACGCCGTATGCTTGTGTGCCACCGTTGTCATCGTGGTATACATAAAAATGAAAATTTTATTCATTCTAAACTCAAAGCTTATTGGCACGAAATCTCCTAAAGTATAAATTTCATTTCGGTCCGGAATGTTGAGTACTCATATTCTCACGAACTTTTTCAATCAATAGGTACCTAAATGGGTCAAAATTCTTCTCGTTGTCTTGTTTCATACCACTCTGTCACGCTTTTAGTTACTGTTTCGACTAAGTATGTTAATAATAAAATCTGGTGTACTTGTATTTCTTTTTCAGGCTAGATTTTAATCTGTACTTCAGACACTGAAAACAAAACATCATCTCATACAAAAAACACCACTGCGTCACATTTTTTAGGGACACAAAATAAGACAACGAAAATAATTTTGATCCAAATCACTTTTATATATTTCCTTTATTACAAATGTATGTAAACCCAGTAGGCCATTTTGCTAACAATAATCACCTTTGGGTCATAAGTTTAGTATTACATAAAATTAAATTAACTACTTGCTGACGTCACACCAAAACGTTACTTGCATTGAAACCCCCTGAGAGACAATTGTAATTGCTATTCCCATCAAAAACTACTCGGGTAGGTCAGTGTTAAACACGACTTAAACAACTGGAACACAAAATGTTCCACATCGCAATGTAAAATTCACCATAATCTCATTAGAAATTATTCCACATTTACTGCTAAAGTACTTAACTGAAGGATCCAGTGTCCGAGCGCACAAAAGGAAATTACTATCTCCCTTACGGCGAAGTAGCAGCCGACTCGCACGGACCGTATGCATAATAACCAACTCGCATATTGTGCTTCCCTTCGCGACATTGCGACAGCACAGTTCTAAAGAGAACCACTTTTATCTGACCTAGAAACTTGTCACAACTATACATAATCCGATATAATTCTTAAACTGGACGGCAGGCCTATTCCTGTGCTGTGGAATGCCAACATGGTCACATTCAAAGTTACTCCTCACTCTGAATATTTAGCTCACTTGCGCCTAACTTCGAAATTGAGGCTTACTCCTTTATAAATACTAACCACTTTAGAATGAGCCGAGTTTCAAAGACACTACAACTTTGATTAATAAGGTCCCGAGTTTGGTCTAATTCTCCGAAGTTTGCCTGATGTTAATAAATATTTCATTTGAACACTAAGACAACTAATATTGCCGGTGTCTTTGCTTAGTAAACAAACTTTGGTATTACAAATTAGGCTTTGTCTGCTTCGTCGAGTGAGACAAGAGCAATCAGGAGTTTATAACTACTTTTGTGAGTCAATAGCTCCTGTCGCGTTTACAGCACTAGATGAAGTTATTAAAGTACCTGGACTTTTGACAATAAGGTAGTTCTGAAAGGGTTCATCAGTCTTAGACATCTAAAACTTTCTGATTCTTCGCGTAAGCAGCAAAATTGAACGGACTCTTTACAAAGCTAAGTTCTAGGCACAAGTTGATTGGCCTGACTATCCGTAGTTATAATTAGCATTTTTGTCCTCATTCAATGAAGCTTCATCGCGAAACTAAAGTGGCAATTAAAGTAATTAGGTCAGCTTTCGTGACAATAAATTTACATATTGTCTTGTCTTGCCATTATTTTCCAGGAAACGTGAAAATAAATAACAAATTAACGAGGAAGTTTCCGAATATAAATGTTTGGATCAAATATGAATGTAAACAATGTTGGAATATAAATTTCTCAGAATAAATAGGCAGAAGTTGCTACAAAAAAGCTGAATGATTGATATTATAACGACTTCAATTGTGTTTAACTATTTAGTCTTATGCAAACAAAATATTGATATAAATAATACAATTCCGCTACCTGTACTTTTTAAGTGTATTTAAATTTATAGCGCGCATTGTTTTGGCGTAAATTATTAATGTCATTGCTGCACTGGGTGCATTCTGCGGTCTGCATTCAGGTCAATAATGTAAAATATTTTGTTAATCTCATTACAAGCTACACGATCCATCAAATGTTGCAAAGGCCTAAGTTTGGTTTTGGTGTCTCTAGGATTGGGATTAATTTAATCAATTTACTGCATCAAATCCAAGATATCAGGGAATGCTCTTCCAGTCCTAAGAACGAACTCTAAAGTGTCAGAGCGTCTGACTAATATCAGGCTATCAGCGCTCATATTGCCTAATTACCTTACCATGTCATAGGAGGCTAACACGTAGAATGATCACTTGATGGTAAAGAATATCTCCCTTATTCTTAAACGTCTTCTAACTTAGCAAATCGCTAAGTATTGTTTATCCCTTTCGCTCTTATAGACATTGATAAGACCGAAAGGGATAAACAATATTTAGCAGCTTGCTATGTTAAGAGAGAGTTATGAATAAGGGGGTTATTGTGCATGGATACTCAAGACACCAACAGAACCATAAGTTTCGCTCTTGTCTTGAAGTTTTGAAAGTTGTGTTTCCATAGTTTAGCTGGCAAGAAGTTCAGAGAAAAGCACACGTAAGGATTATCAACCATCTAAATGCTATAAAGTCCAAAATACTACTTGCACTGCAGCTCATCCGCTGACAAAAAGCAGTCGTGTTTGTGTTAGCAGTTCCGAGGCAATTTGCCGAATTCTACGCCAGATCAACAGGGCACGTAGTTACATCGCCTAAATCAAACTAGTTTTACGATATTTTTGTATGTTTTTTTTTTGGTTTTTGTAGTTCGCAGTGTCTTGGTGTTATAACTGTAATGCCGTGTAACTAGAGATAATGCCGTTCCTGGTAAATTCCCAATCTTACAATGGAGAACGTTACCATTTGGAAATATGCCTCATATCGTATTGGGAAAAAAATGCTGGCAGTATCACATCACTATGTGTAATTGATTTGAATAATAAGTCAGGTAATGCTTACCCAGTCCAAAGCACGAACTCCAAAGTGTCAGGGTGTCTGGCTGCCATCAGCGCAGCCGCACTCTGTATCAGGTTCCAAGAGCTATCGCAGGAGTGGTCTCTGTGCCTCTCGTTTCGGTGGTTGTGCTCCACGTTGCCACGGTGCTTGCATCCTGTTGGGATAGTGCTTTATTAGATGGTGGAATAAAATGTATTATTCAAATTAATTCATAATTCTGTCGACATGCCACTTATCCATCTGGTGGCTTATGACGGTCACGCGTTTGCCGTTCATTGTGCTACTCGACACTTTTGCGCTTGCTTACTTATTAGAACTAGATGGTAACAAAAACAAAGGATTAAACACAGGACCATCATAAGCCTACTGGTGGCTTATGATGGTCGCGTTTTTATCAATTTATCATGCCAGGCGTCACTTTTGCACTTGCATACTTATAAGAACGATATGGACCTAAATTGACCGGACAAAAGCGACAAACCATACATGCAAAAGGTAGTTCTCGGTATCGGTCTCTCGCTATCAACCTCTGTAGCTGCTCTTTACTGTCACTGGTCGAGTAAAGTCCTGCCGGCGGCTTAACGTTTCAAACACGCCATATCGACTACGGAACAACGATTTAAAGGCTATCTGTTTTTCTTTGTTACGTTAGCACGATCGCTGTGGCATCGCCCGCCATAACATTACTGGCGTATTCGTGGTAGGCATAACAAATGATGACCATTTTAGTTGCTCTTGGCGTTCATTAACCCTTAATTCGATATGGTCCAGAATGTTGGAAAATTTGACCAACTTATTGTATTTTTTTGATCTAGAATGATTAAGATTAAGACTGTTGAGTGCCAAGGAGGTTTGAACACATAACCAGTTTGATAAATATGTGATATAAGGTTTGTAACGGTCGCGATTGTTTTAATTCTATGGGTACTATCAAAATAAAGATGAAAAGAAAATATACATGTATTATATACAAGTAAACGCAGGTTATTCGAAGTATTGCTAAAAGACCAAGTCACTTTAATAATACTTAAAAGATCTTTGAAGGATAATACACAATTCAGTGATTAACTTTTCGTATGGTTCGTAAGGTTAAATGGATAAAATCTTGTAATGGATATTTTAAATACGTTTTCATTTAGTTTTAATGTTCTTATATTCTGTCGACTTCATAAGACTCATTAGTATTTTGTAGACGTAGCAGACTGTGATGTTTTCATTATGTTGAAGTGTAAATGAAGATACTGTAAACCGGGAGGGAGAAAACTCGTTTATTCTGACAAGAATAAAGTAACACGAGATAATCCCTAATGCAAATCGCACTCATTTGTATGATCAACTTGTGCCAAACTGTTGTTATTAATATTTGGTTCATATTCTTGTACCTACTTAAGATCTTATTAGACATCCAACTTTTTATATCTGAACCGCCCATTCTTCATTCTTATCTTCCAAGAAGGTTCGAGTTCGAGGGCATTCATTTGTGTATTTATTTATCACAAATATTTGTTACTTGGTTATGGCTATCTATGTATGTCGAATTTGTGTGAGATGTTCCAAGATATTTCTATTTTATTTACACTATTACACATATTATTTTGACACATCAATTTCGACTACCCATTTTATTGGCTTTGCTATAATGATATTCATAAACTACCTACTGTATTTTTTTGGCTTGACAAAAAAAAGTCAAGTGGCTCTTTTGAGGGCACAATCTGGTTAAGGGTTAAGTATCTAGTGTACCAGCACACATCATCAGACTATCTCAATCCACTGCCGGACATAGGCCTCTCCTATAAACTATGCGTATAGACGCATTAGGAGGTAAATGCACATAATCGCCACGATTTGACGATCGCAGTAATGTGTCCACTGCGAGTATGATGTCGCTGCTGCCCATCCATCAACCTTCTATAAAATAATGGTCAGTGACACTTCAATCCCTTAGTCGGCTCTTACGACACCCGCGAGAAGAGTTGGGGTGGTGACAAAATGTATTCTCACTGCCGTCACCACATGGCCAATGTGGATGTGCCGGCAAGCTTTAGTAATAGCGTGGGATACCTAATGTTGTGAGACGTAGCGTAATAAAGACGTTCTCTTGGGAAAGTACATAATAAAGGGAAAGTTAACAACAGTGACAAAATTATAGCCCCGCCCTTAAGGCGACTGATATCCTCACCGACTTTCCCCGACCTAGCATTGTATCGAGGAGAAGTTTTATAAGTTGCGAAACTGAAACTTGCATAGAGAATGTTCTAGGGAATCTCAATTTCACAAATAATCTAATCAAGCCAAAACCGTACTAGATACATGCTTTATGAGTCATAATTCATTTTAAACGAGATAACTACATATTATGCATACATATAACTACATATTATGCCTTGTTTACTTATTTACGATTCAAAATCATTATTTATAACGCATTTTTATAAGTTCTCATGGAAACATTCTCAATGAGAACTTACTCTTAAATTCTCAAGAAAATTCTCAGAAACTTCCGAATATATTCCCGCAATTTTGACAATGTTCTGCAACTTGTACATTGCTACTCCGACCATACATTCAAAGCAAGCGGAAGTGTATGATAAATATTTTTTTTTTTTTCAATAAATCACATAGCGACATGACTGCATATGGGTCGATTGCTAAAAAAAACCGTAGTACATAATAGTTTATATGACTAACTTTCCTAATACAGGGGATACAATTATGATTTTTGTGTTTGTTATTGACTGCATATGGGTCGATTGCTAAAAAAAACCGTAGTACATAATAGTTTATATGACTAACTTTCCTAATACAGGGGATACAATTGTGATTTTTGTGTTTGTTATACCCTTAATTACGTACAATATTTTTAGAAACAACCCACAGACATTTTGAAATAAGTTTAACATTTACATTAATCAATTGACAACCATTAGCTAACCATCTATCAGATACTTAAATCAAAAATAAAAGTAGTCATAAGGGTGTGGGAGCGGACCGGAGCTGTGCAAAATTGGCCAATTACATTCTTCAAATTCAAAATTCGAAACACTGTGACGCGGTCTCATTGGTCGAGCTCCCATAGCTCCGCTCCGCTCCGCGTCAGTGGAGCCTACGCGTAGAAAAGAAGTACCCTAAGCGTAGAAAATATTTTCACGATAGCACAAGTTTCGTTAATTACAGTTTTTTAGTTCATAAAGCTTTATGCTTCCGAATACTTCGTCGTTACCTTCTTATTAGAGTAATCTTGCATATCACATAATGCTTATCGTGTTCGGTTCTCGTTTTAAATTAATGTATTAAACTTCGTCTTAAGGATACCATTGATGAAATGGTAGTACCTAAAATTTGCTGAAGGCATACATGACCGTACGGTAATTTTATAGTTTACTTATTCATAAGCCGCGTATCCACCGGGCACAAAGGCTCGCGAGGCAGCTTCGCGAGCCAAATGCTCGGTCCGTGTGGACGAGCCTCAGTACTGTTCGGGCGCACATTGCCTCGGCTGAGCGTATCTCGGAGTCGCGCCGTCGGCTGTCGGTAAATGCAACATGCTCAAAGGTGCCTCAGTGTGCGCTGTACGTTCGGTGTGGACGGTGGTTGTTTGGCTCGCGAGTGCAATAACTATGGCTAACTATGAGAATGACAAGCCATAGGTTTTTAAAGTTATAAATAACTATGGCTTGTCATTCTCAAGAGCACGCGATCCGTTCGATACAACTTCAAGATCACGTTTCAAATCTTGAAATAATTTATTTCCATGTTGACTGCGATGCTCATAAAGTTTTTTTATCCACCAATACCTTGGTAATTTCTTAAAACGTGATTTTTTCTTCCTTTTCAAATAATAAGCTACTAGAAAAATAACAGCGACCGAAATAGCACAACTATTCATGGCGGTAGCAGAAACAACACGTGGGCTTCTGGCTCGGTCTGCCTCGCGAGGCTTGCCTCAGTGTCTCCGTGCTAAACTGCGAGGCCGGCTCGCGAGCTCAGGCTCGCGAGCCATGCATCCGAGGCTGCCTCGCGAGCCCGTGTGCCCGGTGGATACGCGGCTATATATATATACATATTATGCGGATTTTACGACTAAATATTTATGACATCATTTCATAACATCCAAAATTTAATATAGGAATTGAGTTGAGAATAATACCTTTTCATTATCTACAGTAAGTAAATATATATTATATGTTTGTGACTCTATTAAAAGCAGTTAATATTGCATTCTATAATACTTGTGTTTGGATGGTTTATCTAGCCGCCTAGATAAACCATCCAAAAGAAAATTAATATTTTCTCCTTTTTATCAAAATACTAATGCATTTTCACGATTTTAATTATATCCGTTAAATTATTTAAATATACATACCTATCCAAATTATGAATTATGAAATACATAACAATCCTAATGGAATGTATATGCTTTCATGGAAAACTACTCATAAATCCAAAATTTTCCGTTATAATTTTACGAACTTAGCGGTTCACATTCATACAAGACATACCGTTTTTAGGAACAAACTAGTAACTTAGTTTCACCACTCGCGCGTAATGTAACAGCCATTTCACAGATCATACCGCTCCGGCTTCCACCGCCCTAACTGCCCTCCAGAGACAGAACATTAAATAAATAACCCAAACCCGGGAATATTCCCTAGTAACCTTGGAAACTGATTTCAGTAACACAAGGACTCAAATACTGTACAAAAGGTATTAACATAAGCCTTTATTATACTGTATTAAGAGTCACACATCTTGAACAACGAATCATTTTGTTACTACTGTCGTAGGATCTCATTTCAAATGCTCGATCGGTTTTATGGTGATGGTAACTATTTCTGCGGTTTGATTTATGAGTATTTATCCTTTTGAATAATATCCCTCTTTTTTGATGGAAAAAAATAATAGAACATTACATCCCAGGCCGGGAAAATGAGGATTTCCGGCTAAGTTGCAGATCATCATCATCATCAGCCTATGATAGTCCACTGCTGGACGTAGGCCTCTCCTATTAACTATGCGTATAGTCGCATTATATGAAGGTAAATGCCCATAATCGCCACGCTGGGCAAGCGGATTGGCGCAGTAATGTGCCCACTATGATGACGCTGCTGCCCATCATGACTCTTTTATCAAATAATGGTCAGTGACACTTCAATCCCTTAGTCGACTCTTACGACACCCGCAGGAGGAGTTGGGGTGGTGACAAATGTATTCTTACTGCCGTCAGCACACGGCTGCTACTAATGAAGAAGTGCAAGTTGTAGATACTAATGAAGAAATACAGAGTTTATCAACGTCGGAGGAGGAGTTTGAACCCACGTCCTCAAATTTCGCGGCTTTGTAGAGTCCATTATACTACGAGTAGATCATTGCAATATACCCAAGAAATTCGACTGGTGTACGCTAAGCTGGAGTAGCCGATTGGTTTGGGCATCAGCCGTGAAAGCTGAGGACGTAGGTTTAAATCCTACCTCTTTTGGTTCCTTAAAATGTAATATTTATAATAAATAATATTTTAGCCTTTATAATGTCCCACTGTTGGACACAGGCCTCCTCTCATATATGAGAGGGATTGGGCTATAGTCCCCACGCTGGCCCTAAGCGGGTTGGGAACTTCACATACACCTTTGAATTTCTTCGCGGATGTATGCAGGTTTCCTCACGATGTTTTTCGTCACCGAAAGCTAATGGTAAATATCATCTGATATTCCGTACATAAGTTTCGGAAAAACTCATTGGTATGAGCCAGGATTTGAACCCACGACCTCCGGATTGAAAATCAAACGTCTAAACCACTGAGCCACCACCACTTCCATATTTATACTATTCCCCATATTATATTCATAAACAAAAAATCTGTATCTAAGTTCTCCACCTAGCAAATACCATTGTTAAAGTGACAGATATCAAACATAACACATGTCAACTAATATGAAAGGAAAAAATCGGAAAAGAAGGCGGTAAGAATTCGTAGCATCTTGAACAACGAATTTAGATACAATTGTTAATAATAGTAACATAAAATCTCATTTTGTCCAAACCTCGTTGACGTTAAACAAATTTATTTGTTATTTCTGGGGCTTCAGTGATGAGTTTCGTGACATTCCTTGCATGTAAAGCATTTCGTCGTATTTACGGGACAATAAGGCATTATTACAATGGCTTCGTCTGCCGTCTGATTGCTATTTTGATATGTTGTCTTTTACCTTCATTTTAGGTTACACGATCCTTTGTTCAGTGACCTTCAAATGCGTAAAGAAATACGACGCGTTCTTTTGATCAAAATACATGATTCAGTTGATTTCACATTTTACTCTTACTCCTACGGGCTCTGGTACTTTAGTATAATGATTTTCATTTTGATATTAGATGGCTCCAGATCTTTTTATAATAGGTTCATGCTTAGGTATATCGATATCCAGTAACTGTCAAAAATTAAACCTACTATACTGCTTCGTACCGTCGCCATTATATTGGAGATATATTGGAGCGCCCAGAGTGGTCACCATGTGGTCACAAATATCTGAGCAGACCTCAGAATGCATGTTATGACATGTTTGAGTACTGTTGCCTGTAAATGGGTCAATTGCAGAAGAATTGCACATAATTAAATGCCCTTAATTTAACGTCATCATTTTGTGTTTTTAATATTTTTTCTTCCTACTAAATTTTGTGTAACGACTTTTGGCAGTGAAAAAGCGCAACAAATTCAAATTGTCTATAAGCGATTAATAGTACACGCATACATTTTTTAAATATGGCGCCTTTTTCTACTGCCTATGGACAGAGTACACACTATACTTAATATGACTATCTTTCGTAACACAATTGACGCATCCGTGATTTTGATTTTGATTAAGGCTTTACGTAATTTTTTTTGGAATCGACTCAAATATGGACTGCAATCCATAGCACTATATTATGTTTTAGGCTTTGAGACTGGGTAAGGGCTACTGACAAGGCTTTTCACATGGCCTTTGGGAGGCATTCTTATATTTCGTAAACTAGGTGAGACACCACAAGTACGAGTAACAACAAAACCCCTAAATCCAGCAGGATAGAGTCCACTTGGTGACAATAAATAAAAGCGCGTAAATGTAATATAAACAAACCTCTATGTAACTCCAGGGAGTTGTGGAACGGGTCATAATGGAGATCTGTGATGTGCCAGAAGTAGCCTGCGAACAAAAGTTATCCGGTCAACAGAATGTATGGGATTGAAAATAATGTTTCCTCCGCCACAGGTGGATTTGTGTTTGTTACATGAAAAAGAATGTGTTTTTCAACCATTGTCTTTTTGAAAGAGGAAAATTAACACGCTAAACAATTTCTGTACGGGTCTCAACCCGAAAGAGAATTTGCTAAAATTACTTACTATTCCATAAATGTTGGCTTTTACATACAATTGCAATACTAGTATTCTACTGAAAATTGGTAACAATAATGTTGAGAATTTGTAATTATGAGATTTATGAGTTTGGCAAGAATAAAACCAATCGGTTTTATTTTACTTCACGAAAAAATGTTTCAAATACTTTAAAATTGATTCCGTCATTTTATATTTACATACTAGGTAAAATTTTTAGTTTCGATTACTTTTCACCAATGTATTAATTTTCTTCTCTTCTTTTACAGAAAAACAATAGCGATCCAGAGCAGCATAAATGGGCTCAAATAAGGCTACGGCAAATTTCGGGGCATTGTATTCTCAATTATTAGTAACCTGAATACCTCCAGAGATAATAACAAGCTGTTGAGTTGCCTCAATACTGACAGTCAGTTCTGTATCCTTACCATGAGTAGATGTTGTAATGTAACTATATCGACTGCGTAATAGAATGACTCATTTTTTAATTTCGATTTGCCTGAGAGCACAGTTACAAAACGGTGCCATTTGGTCTGTGATTATTTATCACACTAATTTTTATTATATTTTTAATTAAATTTTTACTGCCCCCGGATTCGAGTGAAAATTATGCTAAAACGTGTAGGCCCTACAAAAAATTTTTCGTCCTTTTAGGTCTCGTAACTACCGAATAGCCATTTCCAGGTATACAACAAGTGCTCAAGTAGGAACAAAAAGTAAAAACGTAGATATAATCCGCGGTCAGTACAAAATGTACTGAAGTTTCTATAAAATCTTTTAGATCAATCCGGAGGCAGAAAACGTCTTTCGATCACATAATCAATTTGCATACTCTTTCTACTTAAAAATCGTGTACACCTATTGCTTTTAGATGAGCTGTGATTTAGGCAACCTACGTTTTAGAAGAGTTGTCCCATATACGAGCTGCTCAATAGACCGTGATACTAAGAGTTATTGAGAGAGGCTGATGTGTAGGTAACATTTACCCGATACGTAAAGTAGTTTGTCACGCTTGCTCCAAAACATCAATGCGAGCGTGATAGACTATTGTTGTATGTATCGAGTCAACGCTAACGCAAACCTAGTACTTGCAAACGCATGGTAAGAACACTGAAATACGATCTTCGAGGATTCAATAACATGGCAACAAATGTTATTCGTCAAAATGTACAGCAACTTGAGTGGCTTCTAGAAGGGGTAACTTTGTATGTGAAGGGGTGTACGGTTTACGTCTCTACATTAGATTAAATTGCGGGGAATATGAGCAAACATTCAGAAATTGGTTTAGTAAAGCATATTACATTAGAAACAAGAATATTACTATTAATAAAAGCAAATATAAGAGCAAGTCAAAAATGTATCTGTTGTTATTGTCTTATTTGTCTTTGTCTCTTTCAATCGAGCAGAGTAAAAACATTTTGTTATTTTTCTCATAATATTATTTATGAGTTTTATGAGATCCTTATATTTACTGGTTGGTACACTTGGTACTAGTCAAGCCAAAGTTTGGAAGGATAATCGTAAAATTTGGAACTTGAAAAAAAGAACAACATACCTAATATTCTCGACTTGTAACAGAACCTGATAATAACTACTCGTACAACCAAAAACCAATGAAATGAGAAATTTTGCAGGACATTTGATCTGCCTTAGTAACTGTTTGTACGAAAATTCAAATTCAAATAGTTTATTGTATGAAAGTGGATAGTAATAAATGGTGTACAGTAGTAGTTTTGTAGTTGTTCACAATCAGCCAGTATATGGCGAACAATAGATTTTCAATACATGTCATTAGATAAAAATTTTATGTCAATATATTAGAATTATGAATATTATAATGTATAGACGAATATTGATAAATAAAGCACATAATATTTTTTATTTTATACAGATTGATTCACGTAGACATAATCAAAAACAATGTCGTATTGAAAATGAAAGACCTATTCCAAACTGTCTATATTTTTTATTTTTAAATTCTATTCTACTAATCATAGTTTTTTTTGTTACGTGTATTTGTTATGCAATTGAAACTATTAAAATTTCTGATCTGTGTAGTCTTACCGCGAATTGTGAAAATCATCAATTTCGAGCATTTGCTTCTGTCTATCTAATTGAGGACTACTGCTGGAATAACAGAGATAGGTGATCGCAATTTACGATCATAATGTGTGGTACACCTTCCAATAACGTATGACATTTGATCTTGCTTCTACTGTTGTGGGTGATACAGAGTTCGCGAAAACGGGCGTCTTTCCTTTGGACACTGCAAAAATTAAAGGTTCTGGGACATGTAAATTAGGTTTTGACCACCACGGCTAATATTTGTTCAACAAGATAATTAGGGTTCTAGAGCCCTTTGCTTTCATATGTCTACAGGAAAGATTTGTGAAACCTAAATACAAAAAATCTGTATGACCCTTATATCTGAACATTTTCTATTATAGTTTGGATATTGTAATGTTGGTCTACCAAGCTTACCAATTTTCGCATCAGTCAGTGTTAGCCAAAATAGGCCGATGATGTACACGACGTAGTTAGTAAGATTCATATTACTGTGTTACATGACGCTGACGCTGCCTCGCAGACATCGTTCATTTGCCTGCGAACAAACAGACAAATTGTTCATTACGTATATTCATTGGAGCTTTCATAATTTATACACATTGTGGGGTAAAGCGTTTTCTTAGCCTTAATTTTCTATACACATCAATATAGAAGAAATATAAACAACTTGAGATAATGCGATTGCTTCCAAGGTGATAGTTTCGAAATCTTAAAATAAACACTAAATATAACTAGGTGTAGTAGGTATAATCAGTACAATTGTTGTTACAGTTGACATTTGAAATAGAAATATAATATATATACGTATGAAGAAATCCTTCATTAACGTGATGACGATTTCATCAGAGTGAATTTCACATTTAATATTTTGTTATTAATAGAACTTGTTATACACATGTCAGAGTAAGTAGGTATAGTAGAAACTAAAAAAAATGATGTAGACGACAGTAGTTTTCATTTTCATGAGCATTGCAAGCAACAAGTCAGCAAACCTACAGAAAAGATACATTTTACAAGACCTAAGCTAACTTCGGCAGAATTTACAAGCTTCCTGTACCATTTTTATAATTTAGGTGAGCCTTAGACACGAACAGTACGAGCACAAAGTAATTTACCGTCAGTAAACATAAATAGCCCGTGCGAACCCTTCACGGGACGTTTGCCAAGCAAATCCCTTTTTGACAAAGGGGGAACCCACAGTAGGTTTGTCTTCGGAATAAGGGTCTTGAGGGATGTCTGTCTTGGCTTAGCGTATTAGCGGCTCATCTGGTGGCAAGCGAGCTCCACTCTTTGTGCAACTCAAACTGCATCATGTGCATGTTACCTACTTGAACCTAAGAATTCACTAATTTAAAGCACACACATATCATCGCGTGCCTCTTATACGGTCACATTTCAAGATCGAATTTTATGGAAGTTGTGGCCATATTGCACGAAAATGTGGTCACTTTTACAACAAAAATTTATTTTGAGATGTGGCCATATAGCAGGCATACGACGATATTCTCGCCACTAGAATATTTTGAATAAAAAACTGTGTTGTGAATGTGACTATGATCTTTTAGTTGGGAAAAGATCATCGAGGTGGTGAAATACTATCCTTTGCTATCCACTCAACTGATCTAAAGGTTTGTGTGTTTAAAAAGCAAAGTCAAAGTTATACATGCTAGCAAACTACCTACCCAATATAATATTATGTGTAGACCTATTAATATTAAAATAAGGTCATATTCATATTCTATATTATTATTTGCACTTTTGTGGATTTATAAATTTTACCTTGACTATACAATATACAAATACATCCGCAGATTTTTCAATTTCTGTTTATGTGTTTCATTCTGGATCAGCAATGTACCATTAAAACCACAGTTAAACATTAATTATACAATCTTATTTTATAAACTTATTTGGAATAGGGAATGTTTACCTCTTTGGATACAATTGTTAAAAAAAACCTTCAATATAAAACCTCAATACCAACACTGTTCTTTTCTTTACTAAAACCCGAGATTCTTATCTTAAAGTCCCCGAAAATGCTCACAAGATGCCTAACAGTTGCGAAAACGGTAAATCTTCCCACAGTGATAGCAATTTTGTAATTTGGTTGGCATGAAATGAGAACAAAGTAAAAGTAGAAGATTTTGAATGTTTTAAGGAGTTTCTTAATAATCTTAAAGGGGATCTTGGATTTTGAGAAGCGATTAGACAAATTATATTATCCAGCGTCCCACATTGAAGGCTAAAAATATCTGAAAGATATTTTGCTCCATCCTCAATTTTAGCACACCAATGACGTTTCAAAAGTTATCATTTAAAATCATCATGAGGATGATGACGATTTGTTACGGAATATTAAACATAGCTTTTAATTTGATACACATCGTCAAAAGAATTGACCTAATGGTAAATAAAGCGATAAAACGTGAACCAGAAAAGAAAACAAATAGGTATTTAAACATGAAATTAACTCCTAAAATTGATGTTAACTGGACATTCAAAACATGAATTCCACTTAAAGCCATTCGTCCATTTCGAAGCAAAGAAACAATTTATAGAACAAATCAGAACACAAACAATTCGAATTGAAATAGAAAAGATAAGATCGGTAAGAGAGGAATTGCGTTTTGCTCAGTGTATTGATAAAGTACAATGGAACTGGCTAAGTGGGAGTCGGGTATTCATTTTTAAAAGGTTGTTTTTGAAAGTGACTCAAGCTGAACATTATTTTATTTGTCGTTAACAAATACGCATAAAATATTCATTGTTTTATAATAATTATAATCGCAAGGGATGTTTGTTATAAAGTAATAGAAATCAACCAATTATACTTGCACCATACTGCACTATTTTTTATTCCTTGCAGACGGGGAAAGCAAATAGTCATTTACATAAATGCAAGGAGGTTTAGACATGAAATACTTATAATGATTTATAGGTATCGGCACAAGACTTGAGCACATGTAAACACACGGGGAATTTGAAATAAGTGTTCTTTTTTCGTACTGACAGCAAACCCAATTACGACTGTAAGATTGACCAAAAAGTTTGTTCAAAGGATTTGATTCAATATTTTGACGCAAGTCATTAATTCATTCAGTACATTTTTTGCAATTAGTTCTTCATTTGGATTGGTGTGTAATCATTCACCTCAACTCTCGTACCGATACCTATACTGATGTTCGAAAATGAAGAGAAAGGTTGTATCTCTTTACTGTTTTTATCTGAAACGTAACACTATTTCTCACGTTCCAATATGAAAATTGTAACGATTATATTATTCTCCCACAAATATAAGAAACAACAAAAATCAAATGAAAGTAACAATCCTAAAAATAGTCATGCAAAATCCCTTTGAAAATCTTTTTTTCTTCTGTAAATCTGGCTACCGCAGCAGAAACCTTAATCGAATTGTATTATGTAAATGTTTAGGCACACTCGAGCAGAGTCTAAGTGAGCCGAATGAAGCGCTGCAGGACAGCACTCGACCCACTTGAAGCGGTCAGTGTGACGGACAAATGGGCACTCGAGCGAGTTACTCGACTCGCCAGCGGCGTGGTTTAGGAGAGAATGCGAGATGTTGAATACGAAAAGTGGAGTTTTATTAAGATTTGTGCTTGCGATATTTAATGGGAATTACCGAACAGACGTCAAGTTTCAACAGAAAATCAAGGCAAAGTCAGGAATGACGTTTTTGATAAGAAATTAGCTTGCAAAATTCAGTCAATCAAGTTGAGTTGAGTAGCAAACTTCTGACTCGACGCGGTGTGTTAGCGGACATTTCTGTTATTCGGTATGTTACTGTCGTGGGATTCAATTTGTTTTTGAAAATCATGTCAAAACCCGAAGCAATCATGATTATAATCCAGCACGGGAACTTTTTCTGAGTTTCGGGATCTTGCCCTTGCCATTCTAATTAGGTTATAATAGACTGTGTGTTATCCCACAACTTCTCTCACCTACCACCGTACTAGTTTCTGGGGAAAAAAAATGCCTATTCATCGTTATACAGACGTGGCAGTAGGCTGGACATATTTACAGAAGAACCAACGAGGAAAGCGGGTTCCTGAGTGGCAACCACGCATCGATCGATGCAGCATGGGTAGGCGGTTTAGATGGGCTGATGATCTTGTAAATATAGCTGAAATCCATTGGATGCTGTGCGTGCACAATCGTTCTACATAGTACGCTCTGGAGGCCTAAGCAGTGGACGTCTACGGGTAGACAGTGCTGATTATGATAATGATTAGCTGTTTGTTGAATAATATGGAGAACGCTTGCCATCTACAACTTGGTCCACCCCTCACCCTCTTGACTAACGATCGAGCTGCGGAGAGATTGACATTTGTTGTTCGTCCGAGTGCAAATGAGCTTTTTTGTATGACACTGCGTAGATCCTGAGGCGTTCTATTTTAGTAGGGTTATAGCCAGAGGAGATGAGGAAACAAAATACGCCTGCAAATGATAGGTATACTGGTATGCTATGTATTGTACGATTCACTAGAAAAGCCTAGCTACATTACACACATAACATCATCAGCCTATAATCAGTCCACTGCTAGACAAAGGCTTCCCCTATTACCTAAGCGTGTGGACGCATTAGGAGGCAAATGCCCATAATCGTCACTCTGGGCAAGCGGGTTGGCGATCGCAGTAAGGTGTGTGGTGAAATTTCACAAAATTCAAAATTGCTCGCTCGGACTCGTTTAGTGACAGAAATAAAAAAAAAAATATATAGCCATGTAACAGGCGTATACAATTTACTTGTAGTGCCTCAAAATACTTTCTCTTTTTTAACACAATAACATTTACTTTAGATTCTCAGCTCATTAAATTTATTTAGCCCTAATATTTTCTTAAATTTATGTTAAAATGGAGCAAAAGTCAATTTGGGTTCTAAAGTTTATAACGTTTCATGTTTATACCTCACAGTAAGGCAATACACCTCATTACAGCAGCCCATTTGCCTAAATTCATTTATGAAACGTGCAAATATAATAAACTGGGCTATTCTGTTTTACGATTATTTTCTAGGAGCCCGGTGTTTTACTATCCTGCCCTTCTTTCGTTTATTTTTGCGTTATGGTTGCTATTAAATGTTAGGATGCATCAGAAATTCGTACTTTAGGTACTTAGGTAAATTTATTTATTTTTTATTTTATTTTGACACAAGAAACAAACAGGCAAGATAATACATAAAATAAAATACTTAAAAACAAAGCCAAAACAGTTTCCATTTTTGATAGGTAATGAAATCTAAGTAATTTGCTCAGACAAGACAAAACTCAATATCTAACAATTCTACAAAGCCTTTACCATAACATAACTCTTAAACCACTACATTAAAATAAAATTACATAATATTTAGTTACAAGTCAACATTTAACAATAAGAATAGTAACGTATCAATACCCTCGTAAGGTCCAATGTACATTACAATGCACGGCACCACTTCAATGAAATTTGAACCTTTCATAAACTCGATCAAGTCGCTTTTCCTTTGCTTGATTTATTTTACATACAAACGAAATTCGGCACTGTTCCTTACACAGTACAGTTCAAAATATGATTTAATGAATTAGTATGGTGGGCCTTACAAAGATACATCTAAAAATAAATATCTTAAAAATTATTTAGGCAACCAATAATAAACAAAATAGGTAATATTTATTTATTTTATCCTTGTTATTATTGATTCAGAAGCAAATTGTTGGAGAGACTTGTGGTTTATATCATACTGTAAATAATATTCGTTGTAGCTTGTATAAGCTCTGGCAAGAAACCTATTTCTTACATACTCTGTACGACACAGTGGAGTACTAAATAAGCTTAGGAAACGAGTTTTATTTGGTCCGATTTGGACATTTATATGAAATATTTGAGAGAAGGTAAGGAGAATCAATAAAGCCATTTAACATTTAAGAGAAATATTTGATTACTGTTTTTATGACGCTTATTAAGGGATCTAAAGGGATGCCCAAATTCTAGCGTAAGCTTCTCATGATAAGGGGAAATCCAGAAGTCTGTAACATCAGTTACCCGGCTCGTTCTCGCGTATTGGTGCGAGCAAGTCAGATAGAATTAATAAGTCCGCGTTAATAATTCGGCGGCAGGTCATGGTACGGCTGCACATTGCGTTGTCGCATGCGTCTAACGCAATTTAACTATGTAGCCACACGTACAGTCGGGTTCAAAATTGCATGGACAGTTTATGAATGAATTCATTCATAAATCGTTCATGCAATTCTGAACGCCACTGTACCAGGGTGAATATCTGAGCGTTTGAACCGCCTCAATTTTGGTGGCATCATTTTTGCCGAAGTTTCTAAACGTCTCAATGTAATACTTCGTCATATGTATAGGGTATCGTCTCGTTCAAATGACAAAGTAACACATTGTAACGAATAGAAACATCGGCAAAAATTATTCCATCAAAATTAGGCTGTAGAAATCCTCAGATATTTACCCACCACCAGTTTGAAAATACGTTAGTTTCTACTCGATACGTAATGGGGTGAATAGTGAATATCTGAGCGTTTCAACTGCCTAATTTTGGTGGCATAATTTTTGCCGAAGTTTCTATTCGTTACAATGTGCTACTTTGTCATTTGAAGGAGGCACGGTATCTTATACAAAATGACGAAGTATAACATTGAGACGTTTATTGTCATTTGAAGGAGGTACGGTATCTTATACAAATGACGAAGTATAACATTGAGACGTTTAGAAACTTGGGCAAAAATGATGCCACCAAAATTAGGCGGTTGTAACGCTCAGATATTTACCCAATGCGTTCTATCGCGCTCGCGATATTAGAAATTGGAGAAGCGCAAGCGCAATGGTCCGCTTTACGCATCAAGCAAAACCTAACGTTACCGATACTTGCAAAGTCATGGTACGGCTACTAAACAGATCTACAGACTTTGTGCTATTTAAGAAACAACAGTTTATGTACCTACTAATATGACTGTTCCGCTATTCAAAAAGAAAAAAAAACCTTTTTTATAAACTTTTCAAGCGTAAATTATAAATTAAGATAAATTAGTTGGATACTTTCTCCCAAATAATTTCTAATTAGAACTTTACAAAGTCGAAAGTTATTTTTGCAAAGAACGTTTTCTTTCTGAATTCGCTGAAGTGGAACGCAGGCATTATTGATTATTCTTTACGATAAGGCAGGGGCAAAGGTATAGCAATTCACATCATTATCCAATCTCAGTTGCCTGACGATGTAGTTAATTATATATGGGTATGAATGCATTAGGAGGTAGATTCCCATAATCGCCACGCTAGGCAAGCGGGTTGCCAATCGCAGTAGTGTGTCCGCTATAATGACGCTGCTGCCAGCATCCAATATCCATTGCCAAATGCATCCAATAGAATGCCATCAATCTATCATTCCAATACAATACAATACAAATAGTCTTTATTGCACATCTCAATAAATGAAAACAATTACAAAATTAGAGAAAGGAGCGACTTCACTAGAGGTAGACAACGGGCGGTCTTAAGTCTAAAACGTGATCTCTTATAAACTGTACAAGTTGCCATTTGACAAATCTTGTGGGGGCCTTCCTACGCTATGTCAACTGACGTGTGCTCAACGCTCAAGAACTCGTTTTCCACACCGTCTATTAGTTTGTTATTTCGATGAACACGATTTCATCATCATTATTGATAATATTGATTCGATGAACATTTTTAAAGTGCATTTAGACCAAACGAGCATTCGCTCATTCTATTCCCCACTCTACGAAATCAACGAATTTCGACGAATCATGTTTTGTGTGACGAACGAATTTCGCAGAGTAGGGGATAGAATGAGCGAATTCTCGTTTGGTCTTAATGCACCTTTTCTTGAAAAAAATCTAACAATTTGACATATTTACCGGTATATTTATGATAAGATTGCTAAGAGAATTCACTTTGATTTCTAAAGCAACATTACGTACTGGCAAGAATACAACACTACTTATGAGTAGAGTCTAGGCGCAATTTGGCAGTGGTTTTTCTATAAAGGATATCCGAGATAGGCTTTGCTCTCGATTCACTTAGACTCACTTTCACAATCTACGGCTAGGGTTACCCAACTATAACACAGGGGGATGAAGTCCATACATTTTCGACAATAGGGATGCGATGACTGTCATCAACATCTTCATCATCAGCCTCATAGTCTACTGCTGGACGTAGGCCTCTCCTATTAACTATGCGTATAGACGCATTAAGAGGTAAATGCCCATAATCGATGGGCATAATCATGCGATGACTGTAGTTAAAATAAATTATTTCATATTATCCACGACATAATACAAGAAGAAATTATTGCTAAAATGTAGATTTCGAATAGCATCTGACACTTACTCATACAATGGAGTTGACTAAGAAAATTTGCGATTTTGAGAATTTTTTGTTCAGTAATTATATTTAATCAGTTGGGAAAAAAAGGTCATTAAATTTTGCAGTATACAAACGTGACGTCACTTTTGTGTATTTCATAATATACTACGCTTTATGGCAGTGTTGGGCAAAAAGTAATATGATTACTCCTTTCGATTACTTTTGTATGTGTACTTTGCAATATATATTACAAAGTACACATACAAATGTAATATACAGAAGTAATCATATTACTTTTTGCCCAACTCTGCTTTATGGGGCCAATCGTTTTGACAGTTTGAAAAAAGATGTTGATTTGAGTTGACATTCATCATGTATATTCTGACCGTTTAATCTGCATATATTTTGTGGACATTAGCGAGTGTATCTTCTCCTTTGTTTCACGGGCTATTACGTCCCGGATTTTTGATAGGCTTGCGCGGGGATATAGATCCAACACGTCAGAACCCTTTGGAGAATTTTGCTGTGTTGCACACCTGCTGCAACCCATTCACGGGCACAACAATAGATATCCGTAAACCGGTCCCAGCAGGCGTATAGAGACTATTGAGAATTATAATTATGTATTTTCTTTACAGTAAAGTTACCGTCATACCTACAGACTACACGAATAAAATAGTATAATCGGACTTGCTGAAATAAAACGCGATCGCTAACCACTTGAATGCTTGTGTGTTATATAAAAAAACACATTAACCTTAACCAAGTACGGTAAGGTACAAATTACAAAAACGAGCTCGTTTCTTCAACGATATAAGCACGCGCCCTATCACGCCATGTGTTCGGTTGATAAGTTAAGTGGGTTTCTAAACACGTAAATATTAAAACTTAATCAAAAGGCCATTGCATTTGTACCTGAGTCGGTAGTGTACGGAATGTACGAAGTTTGAGGTTGTGGATTCAAATTCAGCAGCATTCGAGGGTATTTCTTTGATTATCTAAGTATTTCCCAAAAAGGTTGTACATTTGAATTATCGTCTTCAATATTGATACTTTATATAAATATATATTGTGCCGTGTGGTGACGGCAATAAGAATACATTTATCACCACCCCAACTCCTCCTGCGGGTGTCGTAAGAGTCGACTAAGGGATTGAAGTGTCACTGACCATTATTTGATAAAAGATTGATGATGGGCAGCAGCGTCATCATAGTGTTATGTACCTACACATTACTGCGATCTCCAATGCGCTTGCCTAGCGTGGCGATTATGGGTATTTACCTCCTAATGCGTTTATACGCATAGTTAATAAGAGAGGCCTACGTCCAGCAGTGGACTATCAAAGGCTGGATGATGATGATGATATAAATAGATACATGATGCTGAGTTAGATCTATTGCATTTCCGTAAATATCTCGCCAGTCTGCCTGCGACCACGGGTGCCACGGCATCCCTGAAACGACTGCAATAGGAATATTAAACGTAAGTTTACGCGATTAATACCCGTTTGTCATTAAGGTATGAGTGATAATTGTGAACTTTTAAATCAACATAATCATCCCCTTAGTTTTGTAAAGATAGTACCTATGTTTTTACAAGTAATCCCTTAGAAATAATATTATTCAATGCGCAATATAGGTGAATAACTGGGTAAAAACAGACATTCCAAAATATGAATGTGTCTCGTCTGATTTCAGACAGACAGACGGACAAGACGACAAAACAATTCCTTTTTTTGCCATTTGTCTACGACGGCGACATCTAATACTCTAAAAGTCTCCAAAGAAGTTTGATTTAATGAAAAATAATGAGAAAGTCGTAAAATAAACATGGGCATTATGCAAAGGGGCTAAGTCCGACCCAGGTGCGTCGCCGTCCACCTGATTCATAATTTACGTCCACCCTTTCATGTAACGCAAGTCATTAACTTTAGGCTTCCAACAAAAACGGATCATATTTTTTATACCACAACGTTGGTGGGTAGCAGAAGGCTTACTTTAAACCATCATCGACATGTTGCCTCTTTGTTGGTTTTTCGAATAAGTACTTAAGTGTGACAGGAAAGGAAAAGATTGTACTTGGCTTTATGGCAGACCCTCAGCTACCATGACTTATAAATGCCTGTAATACATAAATAAACAAATAACTTGGAATATCTTACACAAATCGACTTTGTCACATGGTAAATTCAATTAAGGTTTGTGATGTGGGTACTAGACAACGATATAATATTATATTTTAAAGACAAACGGGTCTTAATCGCGTAAACTTACGTTTAATTATATCCTGACGTTTCGGGCATGACGTTACACCCGTGGTCGCAGGCAGACGGGTGTAACGTCATGCCCGAAACGTCAGGATATAATTAAACGTAAGTTTACGCGATTAAGACCCGTTTGTCTTTAAAATATGAGTGATAATCGTGAAAGTTTAAATCAATATATGATATAATATTATGTTTATAATAGATACGATACATACAAATACTTGAATAGACAGACACGACCAAGGAATAAAGTTATTTATGTGATAAATAAATAAACAAGTAATTCCCTCGCCAGGATTCGCACCCGGAACCTCCAGCTTCATAGGCAGGGTCACTACCAACTAGGCTACGGAGGCTGACAAAGCCTGTAACTCTAGGAAAATCACATACGCACATTCATAAGCGGCTCTTAACTCAACAAGCCGCTAAGTACTGTTTGTTCCTTTCACTCTTGTCACCTTATTGATAAGACCGAAAAGGACAAAAAAATACATATCGGTTTGCTTTAACTTCAAAGGTACGCGTAAAGTCGAGACGTCGTGTCACTGAAATCTTAAATATCATAAATCATAATTAATTAGTTTACTATGTAACGCTAAAAGTTTGTGCCTTGTGTCAAAATGTTCAATAAGAAAATTTTGGTAGCTCTTAAAATTAATCGTAAAAATGTGAATTAGTACTTGCTTGCTGTGAGTACATGTCATACTCGTTTTAAGTAAATTATATTGGATGTCATATAACAAAGAAAAAACGACCAAGATCACCAACGTCCGAGGTGGGAATCAAAATATTTAGTTAATAAATAATTTTATTTGTGTTTTCACAATTACTTCGTATTAAGTAATTAGTAGGTTCTAAAAAACATAACAGGAGTTGTGTTCTAAACTAAAATGAGATGGAATTGACTGTACATAACAATTGTTTTTAATTTGATTTACTTATCTCTGAACTGTAAAGTGGGGTTGTTTTATCTACAAATAGTTTTTCAATCTAAACTTTATCAGTTTGCCTAGAAGCGAATATTTTAGTAAAAAGGTTCCATTTACGACCACGAAGATGTGTTTTTTATGTCCTCGTAACTTTTTTGAATATTTCACTATCAGTTTCATAAAATCTTCATTCAAATCACAGATCACTGAAGACGTGTTCGGAGTTTTAAAATATAGACTTGATTTGTGATTAAATAATGTTTTCTTTAACTTGCAATGAAAAGTTTACATGACGTACCTCAAATCAATCAAGAAAGTACGCAATTTCGGGTTCTACGAGCGAACAATGATTGAAAGGAATTTCAAACAAAACGTCGACCTTAGCCCGCAAAGCACCTTTCTTTTGATTTTAAACGTCAAAGTATGACAGATTTAAATAAATAAAACTAATTAGTAAAATTTCTTTTTTTATTTCATTACAAGTTTGAGTGAACAACTTGTAATCTTATGTCTTATAATCAAAAAGTATTACAGAATTTACCAGAAAATACCATTTCCGAATATTGAATGAAACATTATCATGATATTATGTTTAGTTTGATGTGGGCAGCGTTCATTTGATGATATTTGGTTCGTCTGCGGAGGCGTATAAGTATTTTTGATACACGGATAAGTAATTGTATTAGAATGTCTTCGGATACGCTTTTCAAGAAAACAGGCAAGTGCCTTTTCCTTTTGACAAAGATTTAAATTTAGTTGACAGGTTTTTGTGGATTTGACCATTTTTAGGATTCCGTACTAAACTAGGAAGCCTTATAGTTTCGCCATGTCCGTTTGTCTGTCCATCTGCAGCTATGGTCAGAAATTTTCAATTTGGTACAGGTATACAACATTAATCACACCAACAAAGAGGTAGAATAAAATGTGGAAAAAACGTTTTTATTCGGGAAGCACCCGAACTCGTAGGTACTGTAAAGTGGGGATGTTTTTTTTATTTGGCTGTTACCCTAAATAGTTTTTACTGAACTCAATATTTTAGAATATAATCGCTCCACAACTATAAATAATGGTGACACTCTAACTTTTATTCCATGGGTCCAAAAAATATGAAAAAAAAAACATGAATAATGGGCAATTATACTTAAAAATAAAATTATTTTGAACGGTCCAGCCATTTTTGAAGAACTACGGAATCCTATACTGAGCATGGCCCGACAAGCTCTTGGCCGGTTTTTAATAGGGTATTGAATCCATTCAGAACATTTCTCGTATTGCGTTAGTTTCTTCGTCATTTTATTTGTTGATTCAAACAAAGCTTGGCAATGATGTGGTGTTTTATGATTTCAAGCAATAGACTATAACACTCGTAGTAACGAAAACAACATATCTCCATATTATGCATAACATAGCAAGGGTTAGTCCTCATAGTAAAATATGCTTTTTAACGAGTTACCATTACATTAGAAAAAAATGAGGTTTTTCTTCTTCTTCTACCTAGCGTTATCCTGGCCTTTGCCAGGGTTTCCTGCTACATTTCCTCCGCTTTGCGCGATCCTGGACATCTTTTACTGTAAGCTCATTCACTCTCATGTCAGCCTTCACGGCATCTAGCCATCGCTTCTTTAGTCTGGTTTGGTTGGGGCCGGGGTCGGCGGCAGGTTACTTTGATCAATTTAAAATGAACGTGTCAACTTAATTTATTTTACTAATTCGTTAAGGTTAAAATAATAATTCTCATATCCAATTTTATGTAACAAAAATACATAATGGTTTTTAATTTGAAGTATAAAACTTTCTTGTTAAAGAGTGTAAGAGGGAGGAAAGCCAATATTTCCATAACGACGTCATAATGGCGGCAGCTGACAACACTATTAGACGCAAAACGGCGTGACGTGCTTAAGATTATAAGAATAAAAAATATTATTCTTAAACTTATAATGAAATTTAGACATTACGAACGAAAAAAAGTGTTTATTTTATTGTACTATTGTATTTTACAGACACTTCTAATCTACAATTCGTCTAACTTACAATTTGAAAGATTAGCTGCTTAGATTTTTTTTTATATTTTATTAATAATTTCAATATTAAACAATTACAACATTTTCTCACTATTTGTTTAAACAATTTTTATTCGTGCTGATTATTCGGAGATGGTACGGACATGTCAAGAGAAGACGACCCGATTATGTTGGCAAAAATTGCTGAATTTGTCTGTCCCCGGAAAACGTTCAAGAGGGAGGCCTAAGACTACCTAGACAAATGTGTTGCTGGCAGATATGGCTAAATGCAATCTGAAAACGATAGGGCGAAGTGGAGGAGAAAAATAAAGAAGGCTGACCCCACCACCATGTGGGATACATAGCCAAGAAAAGAGAGAGATATATATTTCAAATTGTCTGGCTTATGCAGATTGTTTACTAGGCTGTCTTCCATAGGCCTAGGAAATCCATTTAAGATATGAGGTAGATGGCTCGACCAGATTTCTCTGCCGTAGAAGTTGTTGTACTAACTGGTAGTTTTTGGTATCCTGAGATTAGATGGTCTATCATTCCTGAATAGATTTCCCAGTTCATGTCTATATTGTAGAAGAGAGAGAAGTCCCTATGACATCTGAAAAATGCGCAGAAAATTCTGATGTCTGATTATCACCTTTTGTAATAAGTTTTGAACAAATAACATTGTTATGTAATTAATTATCAAATTCGCGTTCTGAATAATTAAAATTTATACAAGTATCATGTAACGTAGAATTATTTGCTCCCGCAAATTAATTTGGTTGGCTTCGTTGTTCGTTATTATTAATTTTGGTCCAAATAAATCCAAAAATATTAGGCTTTGAGGTTTAACGATTCCGGAAATCGTTTTAATGATAATTTTGTTAATATGAAATGTATGGAATTCCGCTATTTCCGCTAATGTCACAACTAATGGAATTCTAAAATAATTGAACTGGTATTTAGTACATTAATTTGCAAACTAAATGAAGCGAATGATTAAAATGGTAAATATATATGGCGTATTATCGACATGTGGGCTTCTACTGAAATCAACCAATGAGAAACGAATTTCAATATGTTTGACTTTCAAATCGAAATAAAAAAAATCAAATCAATCATAATCTTTTATTGATTTTAATCCAGTGCTATGGAGACTACTACCAACTACTATGGAGTTAACCCTGAAATCTACAAAAAAAAATTGGCTCTTTCATACAAAATGTCGTTTCTTTTTTCATACGAAATCTAAAATAAAAAACAATTTTTTTCCAAAAAAAAACAATTTTTTTTTAGATTTCTTGATCTGGCCCCATAGTAAAAGTTGTTCAGAATAGCTTACTAAATCACCCCGTTCAAGGTTTTCAGTAGGTAGTGTAACACCCTGTATACAAATAGTAGGTATGGACATTGTCATACTTGCATAAACAGCATTAACGCAATAACAACTCACAAAGGTTTGCGGGCCAACACTTTGCGTGGTAATGACAAGGCGCATACTAATTACACTTGGGCCTTTGAAGCCTGGCTTGGTCAAGTGGCAGTTAGTGTTTGCCAGCAGAGATAATACGATCACTTAACTGACTGTTTCGTATAATAAAGGGTGTGCATAAGTAAATCAACAGAATTATTATCACGCGTTCCTGTCAAAGAAAAAAAAATGTTATTCGAGTCTAATTTCCCAAAATCTGCTTGTCTTGCAGTTATTTGCACATTACAACATAATTATGTCCCTTTAGATTTTCAGGAAAAAACTCAATTATCTTAAAACAATCTTCCGTATAATTTCATAGGTGTGCTGGTATGTACAAGTTCTAATCTTAGATATAGGTTAGGTTATTTACATTTAATTTTATGTGTATAAATTGTACAGATTTTAATATTACGAAAATAAAATCTAAGCAAATTAATAAAACTACATATTTCATCAAAAAAATTGAGATTTTTCAGTAGTGATGACTACCAAATCACATAAAGACGTTATTAAAATACATTTTTACTAAAATATCATACGACCAAGTTTTCGCAAGTATATAAGAAAATCTAATCCAATTTATGCTCATCAAGAGTATTTGAAGTTTTCTCTAAATTGATTAATTAGGTAAACGAAGCAAGGAAGAACGAATTATCGTTGGCTCGAAACTGGAGCTCAAAAATATGTGTCTTCATTTGACAAAAGACTAGCTTCACAAAATATAACGTTTCTTCAAATAAGGCACATATACCTTTTATATACCTTCGCGAAGTCTTTTGCGCCATTTCGGTGTCATGGACGCTAATTCCTCCCAATGGTAAGCAGGAACTATAGACTATAATTATCTATGCCAATAAAATATCGTCGGTTGACAACCAAAACTCACTAAGTAACAAATACCTACTTGAAATAAAGATTGTGTCTAAGTTCTAATTCAATACTGACATAAGAGATTGGTAAGAGTAGTGACAGTTTTTATAGTGAGTTTTGCTTGTCAGCCGACAATATACTTGTTACAAGTTACAAAGTAATATTTATATCACGTTCAATGCGGTAGGAGGTCTTTAGGCCCCTTATAAAGTATGGTTAATTATAGGTTAAGCTACTTGCCGCAGCGAAGGTGTTAAACTACGAGTATAGGCACTGTCACAATTGTATCCCTTATCAAGGTGGATTTAGACCAAACGAGAATTCGCTCATTCTATCCCCCATTCTACGAAATTTTTTCTTTACACAAAACGTGATTCGTCAAAATTCGTCGATTTCGTAGAGTGGGGATAGAATGAGCGAATGCTCGATTGGTCTAAATCACAGATGTCATATACCATAGATCAAGCAAACGTATCTACTTAGCGTGTCAAATGAACTCAGTGAAATCCACGACGGAGACGTCTTCAATCGCAGCTTGCAGCTTTCGGGCGTCAAATTTTGTAAGTTGAAGTGAACAAAAACATTAATAATGCCTCCTTAAGTAATATTAATTGCAACAACACAAAAAAATATGAATACTCAAGGGCCTGGGACATATTTAAAATCATAGGCTAGTAACAACTTCAGTACAAAATCTGACACGCTCGGCCGCCATACAAATGAATGAACTTGTTTCTTCTATCCAAATCTAATTCTGTGGTCTAAATGCACCTTCAGACAATTTATTCGCCGCTGTCATGGTAAAACAAAGTAGGTGCAAAAGAGAGCCTTCATCCCGCTGACTAAACAAAATGGCACCTGCAATAAAGTTTTTACAGTTCCCAATAAAATTGTACCAACTTTGTCCAGACGGTAGTTACAGAATTTTAGTACGGCCCACGTATTTAAAGCGCGCAGGACAATTTTGTGCAATTTGTGTAATTGTTGCCATTACTGAATTGTATGTTTTAATCAAAGTGGTTGTTGACTTTGAATTGGTATTCATCAGAAATAATCCCGACAGGTAAATGTTTTTGTCAATAATTGTTGTAGAATCAACTTTGAAGCTATTTTTAAAGTCCAAATGGCTTTGTATAAATCTGGTGTAGGCGTTCGAGGGGTTTTTCAGCTAATGGTCTGCTAATATTTAAAGGTTATATATTTTTTAAAGTACCTAAATAAGATCATTCATATTATTTATTTTTGATTTAAAAAGCGGTATGATTTAACAATACGGATTACGGAGTAATAAGAAATGACACCGAAACGGAGATCAGCGGCCCTACCGCGAAAAATGGAATTGGATTTCGATTTTCGCGGTAGTAGGCCAGTGCCGAAATATCAGGATATACATTTCGATTTTAATGGTATTTATTATAAGATGTAACTACTGTTTTGAGTGGGTTTCAGATTGCTAATTTATTTTGTGTTACTTATTATGTACAATTTATGAAAAAATAACAGGTCTCAATAGGAAATTTTTTTTTTTCAATCGGAATAGAATAGAATAATAATTTATTCCTAGATTTTGTAACAATTAACTAAACAAAGACGCGTACTATACTAACAAAACAGAAATAAACAAAGCCAAGAAATCTTTCCAATCTTTCCAAGGTCTTCGGACAACCAACTTCGCCTAAATACTTTCACGTTAAGGGTCAAAACGTCGCTTGAGCCTTCTTTTGCTGAAATTTGTTACATCATCATCATCATCATCATCATCATCATCATCATCATCAGCCTATGATAGTCCACTGCTGGATGTAGGCCTCTCCTATTAACTATGCGTATAGACGCATTAGGAGGTAAATGCCCATAATCGCCACGCTGGGCAAGCGGATTGGCGATCGCAGTAATGTGTCCACTATGATATCGCTGCTGCCCATCATCAATCTTTTATCAAATAATGGTCAATGACACTTCGATCCTTTAGTCGACTCTTACGTTGGGGGAGGAGGAGTTGGGGTGGTGACAAATGTATCCTTACTGCCGTCACCACACAGCCTCTGAAATTTGTTTCAAATACGTAAAAAAAAAATAATTATGTCACATAACACTGCCCTACAAAAAAATGTTTTTTGTTTGGTGCAGCTAAATTTACAACTGTAGTCGATAAGGTAGATAGTATGAATCATATTTCTGCTAGCAGATGCTGGCAGCTCTGGTTTACCTTAAATACTTATTTTAAATTATGGTTTTGAATAATGTGGAGACTTGGAGAGACTTCAAATGCCAGAACAAATTCACAAGATGAGCTTGATAATCTTGTCAGAACCTTAGATCTTTCAAAAAAGTGTGCCGAATAGCTAACATCAAGATTAAAAGAAAAAAATACTTTCTTGGTCTAGGAATTACTTTAAATTGCACCCACATTGCCAAACAAGAGTGAATTTTTATTTCCTTTGATGTAAATTTGGTATATAGCCATGATGTGAACGTATTGCAGATTTTCATGGGCCTGAAAATCTATTGTGCAAGTCATTGGCGACTTTCCATCGACAGCAGTAAAAGAAGTGTGAAGTCAATAGTATTTACGTAACAGCCCACAAAATATACCCATAATCAAATATGACTTCGTAGGTACCAAAATTGGTGTAGGCCAGTGTCATCGTGTGCCAAGCGTACAAGTAACAGAAAGTCAAAACTCAGACCTTCATTTCGCTTAGTGGACTAGGTACCTATACTAAGCTGCCTTTGGATATCTAAGATTAAGTGAACCCATTTTTAAAAGGAACTTGCGATGTCACTGAGCAAAAGAAAAAGTGAAGATAGCAGTAAAATATGAGTTTTGGGCCTTAACGATCCGTCTTGGCAACAATCAAGTTTTGTTACAGAAAAGCAACTATAAATATTCACAAGACTTTTTTCATGTTGTCCGAACTGGAGTTGAATCTGACACTGGATTGGATTGGATTACTAGCAAGGAAAGTATATGAGGTGGAGGTTTCTGTAGTTATTATCAAACCGCGATTAGAATGGGATTAGAAAGTACAGTCAAAGACAAAATAAGGTGTACACAAAAATGTTCAAAAATATGTCACAGTGCACTCTAATTCTGTGTAATAAGCAGGGTTCGGATATCTTGTAGCACGGTAAGACGTTACAGAACCACGGAGTCGATTTTAACATAAAAGTCAACTCACACTCATACTCGCATACTTATTCCAAAAATTGATTATAAACGATATAAAGGATAAATATTAGATGTCATATACCAAAGAAAAACGACCAAGATCACCTATGTCCGAGGTGGGGATCGAACCCACGTACTCAGCTTTCGCGGCTGATGCCTGTACCCCTCGGCCACTCGGTCTTAGCAACCACCGGTCAAATTTCTCGGGTATATGCAATCCCTTACAAGGCTAGGCGCCTTTGACCATTCTCTAAGGGCAAGCACTACATGCCTGCACCTCCTATTAGAATACTTTACAGTTTTCTAGAATAGCTAGAGAGAGCTGGTGCTGCCATCTATCGAACATATTGCGAAAGCACAAATCAAATTATTTATTAACTAAATATTTTGAATATTAGACATTAGAAAAAAAGACTGCCACACTATGTTGTATATTACATAAAAAAACACGCACGAAAAATATTATTAACTAATCTTCTAGTTTGTAATATCCATAGAACACTCTAACGGACCGTGCTACGAGATATCCGAACCTTGGTAAAGAACGTCGTAACATATTTATGAGCGGATTCCTTCGATACTTATTTTTGCGTTTAGGCGGAGGTCGTCATATTCTTAGTAAGTCCCTTTCGAGATAGGTCATGCTCGGTTGATGCCACTTTCTGAGGATGTCATGTTCTGAGAAGGCCGCTTTCGGAGAGCGACACGTTCTAATTACGTCACATTCTTATATCGCCACTTTATGAGTTTGTCGCTTTCTGAGTTTGTCGCATTCGGAGTACGTCACTTTCGCATTTCATGGCACTTTCGCAAAAAGAATGCAAAAAAAATCAATCTAATTCTATGGAAAAAAAGGTTTCGACTGTGGTGCTGGTGACCTTTCTAGTACAGTTTGTAGGTTGGTATGGTGATTGGTATCAGAAAAAAAAACAGGAAAATGGACTGTCAAAAACTTGAGTATGTGATCTATTTAAGGTTCATTTTTATTTTATATCAGGTTGAGTAAGGAAAATGAGCAAACATGGAGCATTATTTTACGGAATAGCAACTTTTAGAAATGACAGTTGACTTCCAGTTAAGTAGGACGTTCATGGCAGGCCGCCTTGCAGTCCGCCTCTATGCAGGATCGTGTAAACAGAAGGTGGATACTATAAGAAGGTGGATAATATATAAACAAAACTATTTTTTTTGCATTCTTTTTTTGATACCAATCGATCCCAATCCTGATCAGGATCAATTCTGCCGTCATAAGCTAAAAGGCCGTCTTTTGACATTTTGGCGAAATTGACTTTTTGAGATATTCGTAATGTCCAGATTAAGCCGCATCGACCTATCTGGTCCATTTTCTTCTAGAAGGCTTAGTTCTCGAGATAAATTAGTTAAAAAAGCCGTATGCACATCAATTTTGCAAGAGTTCCTAATCTAAAAGGCGACTTTTGACCTATTCAAAGCTAAAAGAACGTATATGCTAGGTATACGTCTTTTTAACCTTTAACAAGAACCTAATATTATTCACAGTGTCTAGCCTAAAAGAACGTATAAGACAAATACAAAGCAAAAAAACGTATAACCTTCAATACGTTCTTTTAGGATAGTATCGGTATCACAACATTGGATCTGACTCTAGTATAAAACATCGTATATCGTTTTATTTGGATAAAAATGTCGTATACGTAATTTTACCTTAGCATCACTTTACTACTTTTCTTTCACGGCACTAATCTATAAATACGTATTACTGTTATACGTTCTTTTTAGTCTGTACAGAGTTCGTAATTATTCGATGTATACATGTAAAATGGCCGTGATTGTCACAAACTAGTAAATAAAGCCGTATATTAGAACTAATAAATGAAGCCGTAATTGGAGTGAGAAAGACAGATGCCCGAAATTTGTGAATTCCGAAGTTTGCAGTAGGTATACAGGTTGTGACGGTCCCTACGAGAGCTGTGGCGGCTTATCGCGTGCTAATTAGTCGTTAATATTATGTTCCTTATAATACAATGATATTTATATTGATGTTAGGTTCTTTATAATATGCCGTATATTATGGCTGCGAAGTATGAAGTATAAGACGAGTTTAGGTGAAGAGGTTATAGTTAGTTAAGCAGTTACACAAGGGAAGAAATATGTGACAATGTTTAACTATGAAGTATGGTTTTGGGGATACAGCTATTTTGTTGTTTTTTTGGTTAATTTTTTTTTCATGGCTTGGTTGAAAAAGTCACTATTTATTTATATGTCATATTTTATTTATATATTTTTCCTGCTTTTTACTTAATATCCTCGTTTTGAAGTTATATTTAAGAAGTTAAAGATTTTATCAAATTTGAAGTTCATATTTAAAAAACTTTGGATCAAACCAACTTGGGACATCTTATTGTATTACAATCATTTCTGTGAGTAACTCTTAAATCCCAAAACTTTATGAGATTTTTTTCATGTTGGTAACCAATATTTAATTATTCACAACGTTAATATGTTAAAAAAATTTAAGTTATTTTTGATGTTTTACTAAATGAGAAATCTCACTATGTCAAACTGTTAAGCTTTAAACGTACTGTGACAAATGCTAACTTGATTGCCTTTCGTACTAATACCTAAATAGGGTTTTAGTTTCAGTAGGTATCTATCTAAAACATATTATACATGGATATACCAATCATGGTTGTCATAGATAATAATTATGTTAAGGAATTTAATGTTTTTGTTAATATTCTACTCAAATAATGTAGGTAACTATTCGAACCAAAGACAATTAAAGTAGCATACATTGTAAAAATGTTTGTACTTGAGAATAACACAAACGAGATTCCTTATTTAGTAAAACATAAAAAAGCTTGAAATTCTTACGAGTAACACAAGTTATAATTATAAAAAAAAACTTAACGATTTTAAATAAAATTATTAATTTAAAACATAAGTCTGAGAACAATGTTTATATTTGTTTTGTATACCGTTTTTGTCCCTGATTAAAAATGTGTCTTTTGTTTCAAATATTTGTTAGACTTCGTAACCTACTTGGTAGCGACCCTGCTTACGAAGCTGGAGGTTACGGGTAGAAATGCCGGCGAGGGCATTATTTGTGTATTTATTTCTTGGTCCTAGCGGTGTATATATTTAAGTATTACATTTATATTAGCTTTGATCTTTATGAATCTACTATTATGTATATTGTCGCACTTCACAATCCTTAATTGAGCTTATCGTGGGACTATGTCGACTTGTGTAAGATTTTCCACGATATTTGTTTATAATTATTTAAGATATTTAATAAAAATATGTTACTGCATAAACGTACTTATATTCATTTAACAGCTAAAACACTAATCTATAAGGCAGTATATTACATGCCATTGGTATTTATACGTACTTTAAGATTAGCACACGATACGAAAATTTAAAATAAGTATTAATCTTGCTTAAATGCTAACTAAAAAGAACGTATAAGTGCTATATGACGTTTTAACTTAAGACTTTTAATAAAAAAGTATGTTGTTGCTAAGCTAAAAAAACGTATGTGACTTTATACGGCTTTTTTGATTAGTAACCATACGTTAACAGGGAAATCCTAAGTGCGAATGCCGTATAACGTGTTTTTACTGCCTTTTAGGTTAGTACAACCTATAGCTTTTTAAGCGTAAAACTAAGCTAAAAGTCTTTTTGTTAAATAAAAAAAACACTAATGTAATAAAGTACATACAAAAACCGTTTTTTGTACGTACATATATGTAGCTCTCATATGCAAAAGAAAAAAGTGGAAAAAGTTGTTTCATTTCGTAGAAATTACAAAAACAAGGTTTTTTGCGATTATCTCGAAAGTAACTTTTGTCAAAAGACGGCCTTTTAGCTTATGACGGCAGAATAGTTTCTTAGGAGTCAACTTGCGAAAACGCACAGGAGCGCCGTAAAATGCGAAAGTGACGTACTCCGAATGCGACAAACTCAGAAAGCGACGAACTCATAAAGTGGCGATATAAGAATGTGACGTAATTAGAACGTGTCGCACTCCAAATGCGGCCTTCTCAGAACATGACATCCTCAGAAAGTGGCATCTACCGAACATGACCTCTATCTCGAAAGGGACTTACTAAGAATATGACGACCTCCACCTAAACGTATTTTTGCACTTGACTGTACTGTTGACACAACAGTGTACAAGTAGGATATATTTATAATTGTATTCGTATATTCATAGTTTAAGTGCTGAGACTAATTAACAGACAATAGATTAATTAATCACCCACTACGTCAATAAACAACTCTTTTCTTGGTAAATGTTGTGTCATTTGTTGTGTGAACAGTACTCTCGAATCCCTTTCTGATTCCGGTTTGATAATATTTACTAGGGTGGGCTATTCAAGAAAAATACTATTTATAATTAAACGTTAAACTCACGTGTTTTTATTTATACACTAAGCGCGACGTGTTTCGGAGCGCCTAGTCTTCATTATAAAGCATTGAGCTTGCTTTTTACCTCAATGGGCCCAGCGGGCGGTGCGACTATCGTCAGTACGCGATGCGCTCGCTAGTCGCGAAGCGTAATACACGAGAGTTTAATAGTTATAGTTATTATGTCTCACGTACCTAAGTTTTAATTTAATTTTTGGATTGTCTATACACAGACCTATAATATTTAGACACAATATCTTCAAAATTTCCATTCTAATAATAGTTAAGTGCTTAACAGCAGAATGCTTCTACCATAAAAGTCTGTTTATATATATTTAGCATTACAATTGCTCCGGGTTAACCGAGACTTATCGTACTTAATTTAAGGAACAACCGTTTCTGCCACTAACTTGAAAAACAGCCCCGACGCGCCCATAAAGACTCACATTACGCAAAACTAATTTCACTAAACACCAAAAACTTGTTCCGCTATAACTATAAGGACTTCAATAATAATTAGGCTCACCTTCGCAATGATGGAGGTCATTCCAGAAACGTCCCGGTGCTATTCTTGACACTTACAAAGTATTTTTCATACACATACTCAGGATAACCAGTTTTACTGAGATCTCTCTGTCCGGGACAGCTATATGTGATGTACTGACGCAACTATACTGGTTTGAGTACTTGAGTGGTCTTTGTAAGCGATGGTTGAAGGATCCTGAATAATCCCCCGGCAATCGCCGTTCTTGCGAAATGGGGATAATGCTCATAATAGTCGTTCGCTTTTAATCTTTTACATCAAGACGCATTATACAGATTAAGGACAGGAAAAACGTAGTCTCAAGTTTCGTAAGATAAATTACGGTTAGATGGATTCGGCTAACGATCCGTGGATGACGGAAAAATCGGTTTTATCGGTTTTAGGGAACAACAGGAATTTAAGTAATTATTTTGGTGGAGGAATGACCAAACTTTTAATTAATCTTTTACATTTTATTGTTGTTTATCAAAATAATACCTGAAGGGTACGTTTCACCGTCCTGAATAAAATATATTTTCCATTAGTAATTTTACGCCAGCCTTTGATATTTATGTTGCAAGTCCTTATACATCACATACATACATCATCAGCCTATGATAGTCCACTGCTGGCCGTAGGTCTCTCCAATTAAAATATTAGGAGACGCATTAGGAGGTAGCCCATAAAATCGTATCCTTAGTAAATATGTATGTCTTTAACCTTACCTATACCTGAATCTAAAATCAGATATAATTATATCTAAATTGTACTGTCACTTTTTGCTAAAAACAGTGAACCAAAAGTTGTTACGGCCAGTGTTTATGTATTTTAAATTTGATTAAACAGTTAAACTCATGTGTATTTAGTCACTACGCGCGAGATGTTTCAGAGAGCCTAGGTGTCCATTATCAAGCACTTTATAGTAATAATGTCTCATGAAAGTTTAAATTGAGTGTTTATGTGCTTAGTTCAGCTATCTATGAGTATCTTAAAATTATAAATCTACTTTAAAAATGTAACAGGAAATAAGTTTCACGCGTACTACTTAGTAACGTGAGCTCCAGGCTCAAAAATTTACTAGTATACTAATATACTATAACTAATACAAACTACATGGTCACCTCGTTTGGTTCCAAAGTGTGTCACCTCCCAAATTCCATCATCAGACCAAATCTATGTGATGAATTAATTATAATATTGAGTTGAGTAACAAAAATATAGTAAAATAAAGGATAATTTAAAAATAAATAAATAGTTATCACGCAAGCACTGACGGAGATATTAGGAACTCTAGTCATTATTATTTCATTAATTATAATATCATTATTATTGCATTGTCAATCGACTAAATACATAACATATAATACAGGGGTTTCTCTGCGAGATCGCATCAGGAATGACGAGATCCGCAGAAGAACGAAAGTGACTGACATAGCCCGAAGAATCGCCAGGTTGAAGTGGCAGTGGGCTGGCCATATTGCCCGGAGGACCGATGACCGGTGGGGTCGGCGTGTTCTCGAGTGGCGTCCACGCACTGGACGGCGCAGCGTGGGAAGGCCCCCCACAAGATGGAGCGACGACCTGGTAAAGGTTGCGGGTATCCAATGGATGCGGACAGCTCACGACCGATCTTTGTGGAACTCTCTGGGGGAGGCCTATGTCCAGCAGTGGACGTCAATTGGCTGATGATGATGATATAATACATATAAAAACATCAAAATTTCTTGTTTCAGTTATAGTTATCTATATCCATACATATCAATTAAAAAAAAACACCAGAGTCCTACTGTGTGTAAAGCATGATCGGTGGTTGTTTGTGGTGTCGCGTCGCATTTATTTTTCTTATCTAAATTAGCCTGTGTATTGTGGTTCAACAGCTTGACGATAAGCAAAAGATATTAGGTATACATTTGCGTAAAATTGTACCGTTTTTATAATGGCAAAGGAAACAAAATATCGAATATAGTGCCTCAACTTTGTAAAGCGCTATTACCGCTATTTTATTTATGTTTATTAAGCGTATCTAAGTAAGTTTAAGAAATCCATTTTTAACTTTATTTATAATACAATTTTTTTATTTAATCATCATTTTTCTGCTATAAATCTAATAAGCTTGTGATTTGGAGTAGAAATTAGAAATCACATATTCCAAAAATACCAATGACAAAAAGTAGGAAGGGGGCGGGGGGCACTATAAACAAAATTCTCAGTAGTAAGGTGGAAGTATTAGTACGCTGTACCAATACTCGTCATCATAGCTTAAGTTGCCATCGATAAGATAAAATCAACAACTATTAGGGCATTTAAACGATGTTAAATCTATGTGCTGTATAATGTATGTCTATGTAATGCTTCATATCCCAACTTTGAAATAATTAGCTTATTTTTAAATTATTTTCAATGTCCCAATATGTGACATTGAAAGTTGTACTGCTTTAGTCCCAATTTAGGACTAATAATAGCACCTGACACTTACTCATACAATGGAGTTGACTAAGAAAATTAGCAATTTTGAGAAATGTTGATATTGTCGCCCTATAAAATAAATACTAGGTATTTAACAAAACTTACAAACTCCTCTCCCAAAACACATGGAAATACTTACTTTATGTATATTTATATATGAGCAAAATATTGTGATTCAAATAAATATTATCTGTTAACATGCTACGTACTGGTACTTCCACCTTAATGCCCTTGCTGGATACTTACGTGATCAAACTGAAACGATTTTTCATTCAAGTAGGCCTAGTAACAGGCACTTTGAACCGTCGTAAACAATACAAAACTTGTAAAATATAAAACTTTCGATATCCCTACACTGTGCATCTTATGTTTAACAAGAATTTGGTTTTATCACGACAATCCATCTTTTTTATTGTATTGGATTGCGAGAGCTCCATTTACTGTCAAACAGCATGTGATCGGGACGCGCTGGTCAACGAAGTTTAATCATTTTTAGTACAGATGGTGCCTGTTTTAGGCTCTAGTGCGAGAAGTGGCTCATTTTACATCAGGTCCAAAACTTCAGAGGGCCATCTGTATTAAAAAACGTCTTACGAGACACGTGCATAAAGGAAATTCGTAACACGTGTCGATTTAAAACATCGCCACTCATTTCGGTTTTCCTGTTTTTCGCACTTGTGTCATGATGTACTATTTACAACAATTCGACCCTGAAGAAACACAAATAATACAGCGATTGTGGTAGACACACGTCTCTTTGAGTGGCATAAGCTTGTAGTACCTTCGAAAACATTAAGTACAGATGTCGCTAGGGATTAACTTCACAATACTATTGACTAAACTCGCTGTGATCGACGGAAGGTCGTCTGGTGTAATTGGAAACACGTTGGACCGGCAATCCAGAGGAAGCGGGTTCGAATCCCGTGACAACCAGAGTCTTTCGCAGTTGATTTTTTCTATGGTAAGCACATCTGTTACGACATTGTGACAAATAATACAGTCAAGTGCAGAAATATGTATCGAAATAATCCTCTCAAAAATATGCTACGACGATCTTATTACACAGAATTAAGGTCCAATATACTGTACATTTTGAAATACACCCTATTTTGCCTTTGTATATAGCGAAACTCCGTCTAATTTAAAAGTACATTCCCATGCCACACATGCCTGCAATCGTTTTACGGCTCCACTTGGGGTTGTACTCGTCGATTGAAGTATGGAACGTTTATGGCACTTCACATGATATAGGTGAACATTGAACGGGAACTTTAACAAGAAATGTACAGAATACGTTACGTGTAATTGATGTTGGAGGTTCCGTAAATGAAATACCAGTAAACTGTTCCGAGTTATATTGTGCACTGAAGCAGACTGAAGTAATAAACTAACGTGACAGAGCGACTAGGTAAACAAACATTGACATTAGTTTCATTATTCTAACCAGCTAGTTTATATCGGTCACATATAAGAACTCTATGTTCCAACACTGGCCCTTGATCCAATATAAACTACAAATATTTATATAGCCACACAACAATAAACACAATAAGGATATATATAAAGCAATGACACATCTGCTGCCCTAAGGAATAAAAACTATCTACAGCAAACACATTAGCAAAAGTATAAAATTATCAAAGTATCCGTCACATATAAATAGTAAAGAAAACATTCAAAACATATATGACACGGATCCAAAATAATCTATACTTCTGCAAGTACATTACTTAAAATCCCAGACCTCACTTATTTAGTGCAATAAATAAATGGGAAACGAACTTATCGTGTTTTTCTTTAGTCAAAGGTTTCGTCAACACGTCAGCGATCATTTGGTCAGTGGAAAGATACTTTAAGGTAACCGTACCTTCTTCAACGATTTCCCTGATGAAATGATGTCTGACATCGATGTGTTTTGTTCTGGCGTGGTACATAGAATTAGTGCACAACTTCAGTGCTGACTGATTGTCATTGTGCAAAGTTATTTTGTACTGTACCCCGTAAATTTCGAACAGAAACTTTCGCAGAAAAAGAGCCTCTTTACAAGCATCTGACAGACACATATACTCCGCTTCGCAGCTGGAAAGAGCCACTGTTTTCTGCTTTCTACTCTCCCAAGAGACGGTAGAATTGCCAATTTTAAAAACGAAACCGGTATAAGATCGACGGTCGACCTCATTCGACGCATAATCTGCGTCCGCATACGCAAGAATATTCAAACCTGACTTCTGAAAAGTTAAAGAATAATTAAGCGTACCTTTAAGATAGCGAAGAACGCGCTTTGCCGCCTTCCAGTGAGTCTCGTCGTAAGCATCGTTGAACTGGCTGAGTGAGCTGACAGCATGTGCAATATCCGGCCGTGTACACACTGCTATATACATGAGACAGCCTATCAGGCCTCTGTAGTCGTAAGTACAGTCCTTCTTAGTTGACTTCACGAGCTTCAGTCCTGTTTCCATAGGTGTTCGCGCAGATTTGCAGTCCGACATTTGAAATCGTTCTAGCACATTCTTAATGTAACTCGACTGGTCTAGAGTTATTTCGTTATTCTGTCTACAAAGCCTCATTCCGAGAATGTGATGTGCTGGCCCTAAATCTTTTATTTCGAAGGCCTTCTTCAGTTCCTCTTTGATTTTTGCCGTATCTTGGCAATCAGCTGAAGAAAATAGCATTATGTCATCAACGTAGAGCGCAATTATAATCATAGATTTTCCACTCGACTTGACATAAACACAAGGTTCAGAAGATAATCGCTTGAATTTCATTTTATTTGTTAAAACGCCATTTATCTTATCATACCAAGACTTCGAAGCTTGCTTCAGTCCGTATATGGCCTTATTTAACTTGTAAACTTTATCTTCTTGGCCTTTTATTTTATAGCCTTCTGGCTGTTCCATAAAAACGGTTTCTTTTAAATCTCCATTCAAAAATGCCGTTTTCACATCCAGATGTTCGATATTCATATTATGTTCCGCAGCTAAAGCGAGCAACGTACGTATAGTAGAATATCGTACTACGGGAGAGAACGTTTCTTCGTAATCTATACCGTATTTCTGCGTGTAACCTTTTGCAACAAGGCGCGCTTTGTACCTTAAAATTTCCCCATTCAGCCCAAGTTTCCTCTTAAAGATCCACTTGCACTTAACTGGCCGTTGCTTCGAATCGCGATTAGTCAGAGTCCAACATTTGTTATCGATGAAGGATTTATACTCTTCCGCCATCGCAGCTTTCCACTCCTTAGCTTCCGGGCCATTCAGTGCCTCACGAACTGTCTGAGGGTCCCCGCTGTCACTGCACGCAGTGCGCGCTACGCTCGCAGACTCAAAATCGCTGGATTCCTCTGTAGAGTTCTCGCAGTCTTCCAGTGTCGAATCTCCTGGAATGTACGTTTCATCCGCTGAGTCATCTGGGGTCTCAGTACTGCTCTCAGAATCATCTACCGTAATGACAGTATTATCTTGACAGTCTTCTGTAGATGTTTCTGCGGGCTCTGTGGGTAACATCGGTTGCACTTGAGTATCATCATTGACAGTTTTATCGTTGCTAGCCAGATCAACGAGATTGTAACGTGAACTGTCACATTCATCAGATGATGTGTCATTCCAAAAAGCATGTTCTAGAAAAATTACGTTTCTTGCTTTCATGACATTTTTCGGGTTGGTCGGATCAATCAATCTGTAACCTTTTGTTTCGTCACAGTATCCAACAAAAATATGTTTTTTACTCTTAGGATCCAATTTATCCCGTTTGTGCTGAAGAGCATAAGCTTGACAACCAAAAATACGTAGGTGACTAAGGTTTTCCTTTTTACCTGTCCATTTCTCTTCTGGTGTACTGCCCATCACAGCCTTAGTTGGAGAACGATTCTTTAGGTAGACTGCGGTGTTAACGGCTTCTGCCCAGAATTCCTTCTTCAGACCTGCTTCCTGAAGCATACACCTGGCTTTGTCCATGATGGTTCTGTTCGCGCGCTCCGCGACACCGTTCTGCGCGGAAGACCTTGGTACTGTGGTCTGATGTCGTATTCCATGCTTCTTCAGGAATTTCTGAAAATTAGAATTGACATATTCACCACCATTGTCACTTCGCAAAACTTTTATTTTCTTATTGGTTTGGTTTTCTACAAGAGTTTTAAATTCTTTGAAAATCTCGAAAACCTCATCCTTCCTCTTAAGGAAATAAACGAAAGTTTTTCGTGACAGGTCATCGATGAACGTCAGGAAATATCTTTTCCCACCCATGGACGGACACGGAAGTGGTCCCGCAATATCGCTGTGAATCAACCCAAGTATGTCATTTGCCCTGGATACAGATTTCTTTGGAAATGGTAACCTAGTCTGTTTACCTACAACACAGGAAACACAAGACTGAAAGTTATTGTTATCATAAGAAATCCCAGTAGCCATACCTTTTCGCAATAACTCCATGCTTCGGGTGTTCAGATGCGCCAGACGTCGATGCCATACTTGTTGCGTTAACTGCTTCGCTGGTGCTTGGGCCTGCGCTTGTTTGACGTGTTCAACAGGACGACTGTCATCCTTCAGTTGACACTCTGACGCCGCCTCGCTGTCACCTGTATCTACAGACAAAGACGAACACATAGCCTGCGAGGATGGTTCGCTACACAAAACAGACACGGTTTCAATGGCATCAAGTTGATAAACACCATCTCTCTCGGTTGCAGTAGCTAAAACCTCCCCATTTTCGGTGATTGTACACACACCAGAACAAAACACAACTTTGTAACCCTTATTGACCATGGCACTTACAGATAACAAATTTGTAGACAATTTAGGAACTAAGTACACATTACTTATCATTCTTACGCTATTGTCCTTGAACACAACCTGCGCCATACCTCGTCCAGCCGTCATTAGAGCTTCGCCATTGGCAATGTACACTTTCTTCGGTTTCTCGTTCGAAAAATCCGATAAAAATGTGCGGTCATTGCATAAATGACAGGATGAGCCGCTGTCTACGTACCAAACGTCGCGCTTGATACCTACGGTCAACGCCGTGAGAAGCGCCGAGCCTTTACGGCCACTCTTCTTGCCGTCAGACTTTTCAGGACAATCCTTCATAAAATGCCCAGTCTTCTTGCATTTGAAGCACTTATTTGGTTTTCGTGTCTTTCGAGCAACTAAAGCAGTCGTATCTTCGGTTTTCTCATCACGACGTGCATTTTCTTGAAGCAATTTTGATTTGACAGTTTCGCTTGACAGTGACGTGTTCGAATTTTCTAGAGCCATAATCAACGGATCATAATCGCTTGTCAAACCGCTGAGCAAAATTACGGCTACGAAGTCGTCTTCCAAAGCCGCTCCGATGTCGCTCAGTTGTTGCGATGAATCCAAGACCTTGTTCACGTATGCCTCCATACTCACACATTCGCTTAATTTTGTAGCGAATAATGTACGAAGCAATCCGAGTCGTCTACACAAGCCTCTGTCCTCGTACGCCTTCTGCAGGTTGTCCCATGCCTCGCGAGCCGTCTTGGCGTTTCGAATCAGTGGAAACACACAAGGCTGTACGTTTAAGGCGATTTTCGCGAGCGCCTTCTCCTGCTTCTTTTCGTCGATTTCATTATTTTCACGCTTTCCCACACAATCCCAAAGATCGTCGTGAATAAGCACCATCCGCATGACGAATTTCCATGAATTATAATTTTGAATTCCGGATAATTTTTCGATCGAAACATTCTGACTGGCAGATGCCATCTTTTGTTTTCATGCGAATAAATTTTGAAAATATTTGTATCGAAATCACACGCGCACTTTTTTCTGGAATCTGGTAATTACCGCAGCGATGCTACCATGTTGGAGGTTCCGTAAATGAAATACCAGTAAACTGTTCCGAGTTATATTGTGCACTGAAGCAGACTGAAGTAATAAACTAACGTGACAGAGCGACTAGGTAAACAAACATTGACATTAGTTTCATTATTCTAACCAGCTAGTTTATATCGGTCACATATAAGAACTCTATGTTCCAACAATTGACGCAATACAATTTACTTTCGAATAAATATTTTCTTATGCTTTTATTCTCATCGTAATATCTCTCTTCGGACAAGATTTATCTATTTTATTAGAAACAATGTAAATACCTTACGACACAAGTGCGAAAAACATGAAATTCGAAACGAGTGGCGATGTTTTAAAACACGACCGATATGAGTGTTTTAAATCGACACGAGTTACGAATTTCGTTTTTGCACGTGTCTCGTACGACGTTTTTTAGTACAGATGGCCCTCCGAAGTTTTGGACCTGACGTAAAATGACCCACTTCTCGCACTAGAGCCTAAATAGTACACCATCTGTACTAAAAAATATCATTTTGACAGACTGCAGAAAGTATTTATGAACTAGGTAACTAAAAAAAAGGGCTCTTGTGTTTCTTCGCTGCATCACAATGAAGATAAATTGTGCGAATTAAACACTACTTCTTCAACTTCAATCAAAATTGAACTCGAAATTAAGTAAGAAATAAAATTTCATGTTCGTCACCCGATTACTGTCCGCTTTGTGAGGAGATCATGCCAGTCAGATGTAAAATAATATGCAACAAGCGGTAATTTGTGAGTATTTGCAATCCGAGGCATTTACAAACTACTACTATTGAATCACCTAACTAGATTCAGCCACCGTATCCTAGTTGGTAGTGACCTACCTAGTGCCTACGAAGCTGGAGGTTCTGAGTTCGAATCCCACTGTGTATTTATTTATCCCAAATATTTGTTCCTTCGTCGTAGCTGTCTATTTATTTAAGTTGTATATATGTACCTATGTTTATCGATTACGTACATTATATATACATAATATATCGTTGATTGGTACTCACATCACAAGCCTTAATTGAGCTTACCGTGGGACTAGGTCAATATGTGTAAGGTATCCCAAGATATTTATTTATTTTGCAATATGAAGTGTCCAAAGAAAATTTGATAAATATTTCATTACCACTACTTATTATGAATAAAAAAACATTTATTATAAAAGATATTCTGTTTTTTACCAGTCAAAGTTTATCCAATTAAATAACACGTAAAACAGTATGATATATCTCGTTCAATTTCAGCACGCTGTATTTCCAAAACCATTTAAAATCTTCATATTTCCAGAAGACTCTAGAAATTGCCTTCAAAGCCTGTAATTTGTCTTTGTGTGAGCTAATAGGCACCCTGAGATGAAATTACAGAGCTATTTCCTTCACCTCCATTCTATCGTGTACATACCTATATGTATGTGCCATTTATGTCTTTGATTTGCCACTACGACTTCTAAGACAAATTCTAGCTTCTTGATTGGTGTACATTGTGTTGCTTTCAGATGGGTATTTATCAACCAATCTAAAACTTAAAACTCAAATCTTGTATGTAATTTTATTGGTTACGTTAAGTAAACTACAAATATATTCACATATTAAGTATAACTGTACATTTTATACATTATCCTAACCTATATCTAAGATGCTATATCTAAGAGCAATGGACAGAGCTATGCTAGGAGTCTCTGTGCGAGATCGGATTAAAAATGAGACCATCCGTCAGCAGAACCAAAGTATCCGAAATAGTTCTCCGAATCGCTAAACTGAAGTGGCAGTGGGCGGGGCACATTGCGCGTAGAACCGATGGCCGTTGGGGCGGGAAGGATCTCGAGTGGCGGCCACGTACCGGAAGGCGCAGCGTGGGTAGGCCCCCACAAGGTGGACTGATGACCTGGTGAAGGTCGCAGGAGTCCGCTGGATACGGGTGGCACAGGACCGGTCATTGTGGCAATCTTTGGGGGAGGCCTATGTTCAGCAGTGGACGTCATTCGGCTGATATGATGATGATATCTAAGATTGGCCCTTGTGGCATTGTACCGAGGAAGCTGGTGGCATTTCCTCACTGTATCGCAACGCTGATTCGTTCGCTGAGATGATGATGATGATGATTAAGAAAATACAATTTAATCATACGATTAACTCTAATCCTATCAAGTTTATCATCAGACAGACTTAAATCATCATATTGCATTGTCAATCGTCATCCATTTGACATACGAGTACGAGTACGTGTACCTACAGACTTTTAACTCAATCCGATGATGATAATTATATGTATCAAAAGCTTGAAAAATCTTTTCATCAAGTGATAATATTATTACGTACCCCTAGTGCATGACATTATTAAATAAGAAAAGCATATTAATTAACCTGAAAGTGTCCGTCGGCGTCGCAAGCCACCTCTAAGAAATTGTTAATTAACCCCACGGCAACGTCATTGAACGTGTTAATAAAAATACGGTGGAAAGTGCCTCATAAATGTAAAGGGTGTCACAGACTAACGCCAGACGTGGTAAGTACGTATAGTAAATAAATAAAATAAAAATCTTGGGACATCTGACATGAATCGACTTAGTCCCACTATAAGCTCAATTAAGGCTTGTGATGTGGGTACCAAGCGACGATATATATCGTCAGTTGTAATATGTGTTATTATTAACATTAAAGAATTTGAATTGAATTGAATTTGAATTGAATATGAATTAATGTAACCACCAAATAGCAAAATATATATTTTTTCTTGTAATCCGCTCCAGTTAACGTAGGGTGCTTATAGCAAGCAAATAATGTATTTTGATTTAGAGATTAAAAAGTAGTTTACTGAAAAAAAAAATTTTGTTCGAATGGTAAACCTTTTCTTTTTTTGAAGTCGGTTAATAAGACTGACAAATTATGCTGTTGTAGTCAAAACTACAATTTATGTATAGGTACATAGATTAAATCGAACTAATTTACTTAACCTAACCTATATTTAAGATTGGCCCTTGTAGCATTGTACCGAGGATGCTGGCGGCATTTCCTCGCTGTATCGCAATACTGATGCGTTGTGCGAGGAAGTCGCCAGCTCTTCAGTCTTTGGTTACGTCAACCAGACGTTTCGCGATCTCATGCTGTTGTAGTTGAGGTGATCTGTGGGTGTAATCAAAGAGTCGGTTGCAGTTATGTAAACTAAGTACTGGTCTGTTTATTTGTTCGCGGGTTCGGCAAACAGAGTTTTTCATTTGTAGCTCTTTGACTTGAGGTGGTGTTTTATGGAGTTCTGTGTTTTATTTATAGTTGCGGTGCTGCTACTATATTTATTTTATTTATTTATTTAAACTTTATTGCACAATAAAAAAGTACAAATGGCGGACTATAATAACTTTCCAGATCGGAGTTTTCATTGCAAAAATATTCAAACTTCAAAACTTATTTATTAAAAAAAAACACATGATTTAGTTACAAGAAGAGGAAACTATTTGCTTAAACACTATGAAACATTAAGCTAATATATTAATTAACATATGGAGTATGTAGGCAATGGGTGCAATTCTCATCATGTGCTGAACTGGTGTCCAGGGCTGGTTTTCAATTCGTATATTCAGTGGTATGTAGTATGTATCAATACATCATTTCTATTTAATCTTTCTATTTATCTATCTTTTCAATTATAATTAGGACAAGCAAAACATAATGTATAAATCGAAATGGTATTATCTTAACTTTGCATTTTAAGGATAACTAGTTTGCCCGTTATCTATTATTTTACTAAAAAGCATGGATCATAAAAGACGCATTAAAAAAATTGCAGAATAACAAAATGTATTTTTACTGCCGTCATCACGCAGACTAGATTATTAAATTTCTCTTCAAAAAAGCATTCATTTCTTTTTATGTGTCGAAGTTAGACAACTGAGCCTCAACCTACCTATTGGAAAGCTGGGACTGTGGCCCATGGACATAACGATAAAAAAATCGCCTATGCGCTGCCTACCCTGAGGACTTGGACGGATTGCCTCTATCTATGCCAGTAATTACACCGGCTATCTTACCTCCAAACCGAAACACAGCAGTGCAAACACTGCTATTCAGCGGTAGGTTAACGGGTAAGACGGTCGTACTGCCGTCCACAAACTAAAAGGCCGTTAAAGGTTCTTACGACGTTTTGGAGTTAATATAACAGCGCGATACAGCGCAAAATTCTCTATCGACCTATCCAGGTTTCAAGGATATATCTTTATAAACAGCTGAGATACATCACAGCCGTTAGCAGCTAAATACACAGTTTTAAGACTTTTACTTTGCGTTTTTCGCTCATAACTCAAAACAGTACTCCCGCATTTAGCGGCTTTTTAGTTTGTGGACGGCAGCGTAGCTATCCGGGCGGACCCTGCACGAGGTCCTACTACCAGCAAAACATGCTATAGGTATTCATATTCACTTACATGTCACGCTCAAGTAGGTATACCAAATATTTACTCACGATTATTGTGAACACGAATCGTTTTTCATGACTGTATTTATTTTTAAGCCGCTAGCACTTTATTCAAGACTTTTTTCGACTTGATAGCTAATCTTTTATCGATTAAAAAGATATTAGGCTTCAAAGAATACCATCAAAGCCTTTTCTTTATTTAATATTTTTACCAAAGCTTCTAAGAAACTGAATTTGAAGTAATTTACCTGGATAAATCTAGACTAATGGTTTATTTATTCTAAAGAGGTTTTCACTAATTTTGTTTTATGGTTTTAAGATGAAGATAAAATGTCAATAAAAAACGACTGGTTAAGAGTCAAGAAGTTTGGCAGGGTTCAATTTGCTA
>JALPQI010004595.1:0-70229 GCA_025490895.1 Thaumatotibia leucotreta
AACTAGCAAAATTTAAACAAATATGCGATATAAATGTATAAGTAACGGTTTGTGAAGTGAAATTATTTTATGCCGGACATTTTTACTGTTTGTGGACCATAAAAAGGATCTCGACATTAAATATAAGGAAACAGATGAACGTGTTTATTTTGTGTGAGGTTTTTATTTGTTTGTGCTTTATATGGTAGAACAATCTATACATTTTCTTATTGATGATTTTCTAATTATGATTGACATATTCAATCATATCGTCATATTGAACGTAAAGAAAAACTAGCCTTGTACCATCAAACGACCTAAATGAAAATTCTGTTTCTACTAACTATTCTATAGATATTCAGTCACCATTATATATACAGAGCGGCCACGGTGCTTAAATCTGCTTAATATCTGAACATACAATCTAATGCGATGACAATATGATCGGATTTTTAATTTTGTCGTTTTTAAAAATTTTCCACATTTGGACTTTTTTACATTTTTTCTACTCAGAATCACGAGCTTTTTCGATCCTGATAGAAATAAAAAAGTGTCCCAAAAAAAAATCCATTGAGTTACTATTTTTCATACACTTTCTTCAACCGTAATTCAGTGGAAGACAAAAAAATGTATGGAATTTTCGGGACACTTTTTTCTGCTAATGAGGATCGAAAGAGCTCGCAATTCTGAGTAGAAAAAATATAAAAAAATCCAAATAAAGAAAATTTGAAAAAACTACAATTAAATTAAAATCCGCTCGTATCGTCCTGCTCAGATGCTTATGAGCACCTTGTCTGCTCCTATATATCTACTAGCGACTGTTAAATACAAACTGTACACACATCCATTTATAGAAATGCAAAATTTGATCTTCATTAGAATATTTATCACTCGAGAATCCATTAGCTTTTTCCAAAATATGTCTCCCAAAATGGCTTCCCACATGAACCGTTACATCCTCTTATGGGTCTTACAGATTCTGACAATCATTGGACCTTACGTCGTTGCATTAAGGTCTACGTAAGGTCAGAACGGAACACTTTCGTTCATCAAGGCACGATTGTCTGATCCAGTTTCTTTAGATTGAGAGTAACGGGGTTTATTGAAGGACTGAGGGTCTAACTCGAGCATATGTCCCTGTCGCTCCCATTACGCCCTACTTAGTGTGAAAGAGAGAAATGGTTTAAATTTACAACTTAGATGTTCGTGATAGCTCTTTTATGTTTTTGAGGTGGTGGTTCACATTGTAAAAACAGTTCATGAATTTTATGATTTAATTATGGTTTGTTAAAGAAAAATATAAGAGACACGGCGATACTCGCCCGGCGGTGATAGCTGATAGCTGGGCGAGTATTGCCGTGTCTCTTTTATTTAAACGGGAGAGCGTATCTTTTGTTCGCGTTTATAGCCGATAGCTCATAGTTTAGTAGCTTGCGGTGAGACCAGTGCCTATAGAGCTGTAGAAAAACTATTTTAGGTGTTGTATGTAGATAGAAGTATGTAAATCAATGCACAGGTGTAGTTCTAGCTTTACGATTTTACATATCTGCATATCTACCGAAACATATTGGAATGTTAATTACATAACGTCAGTTACTTCCGACGATGTTTTTGCCGCGTTACCGATGATCTATCCATCGCTGGCCTTGTATTGACCATCTATAGTCATGATGTCAACGGTTGCGATGACCTCATCAGTCGTGTAACCTGTGCCCATGTTTTTTGATATCTTCGTTTTGTACTTTTCTTTGTGGGTTTCGTGATTTAGTCCACTTTTAAAAGTTTTGACCCCTATTTAGGCGTTAGATTATCGAGTTGAAGTTATTTTTGTTTTTCTCTTGATCTTTTTTTTATCATTTTGAAAGGCTTACCCCCTTATTCATAAGTGTCTCCTAACTTAGTATTGTTTGTTCTTTCGGTCTTATCAATATGTCTATAAGACCGAAAGGGACAAACAATATTTAGCGGCTTGCGAACTTAGGAGCCATTTATTATTAACAATCAATAAGTATTAGTTGTAAAGACATTTTATCATCATATTTTTCTTAAAAATCACAAAAAATGGAAATGTCATAAATTTCTGAAATAACATTAGATTCCTTGCAGATTTTTCAACACTACATATTCACGAAGTCAAGGTAGTTGGGAAACATGAAACTAAACATTTTAGAAACTGATCTTGCTACTTTACCAGCTCTCTATATGATAGACAGTATAGATATCCAAGTTTAATATGCATGTATTCCTGAAATAAAACGAGTCACAATGCATCCAGATTGAAAGCAAAGTGCGAAACAATTAGCCAATTATTTTAACCATGCGAATCCAGCACCCTTACCATGGACTGAAGATGTTTCGTTATCGACTGTTTCTTTTGTAGTGCCATTCTCTTGGACCAATAAGTAAGAAAAAGGGGCTATGGGATCCCAATGCGAGTCTATATTATCAAACCGGAATTAGAAAGGGATTGAAAAGTACTGTTGACACAACAAATGACACTTCATTTACCTAGAAAAGAATTGTTTATATGTAGATGTAGTGAGTGATTAATTAATCTATTGTCTGTAAGTCTCGGCACTTAAACTAGGAATATATGAATATATCCTAGATTGACGTATACACTGTTGTGTCAACAGTACTTTCGAATCCCATTCTAATCACGGTTTGATAATACAAAGATATAACATGATAGAATCAAAGATTAATCGATGCCACTGCTGAAGTGGTGATCAGCCAGAGGGCTGGACACTTGGTTAGACTCATCGTATCCTTTTGAAATGGAAAATTTTGTAGATCTCTTTCTACATTGAATGAGGATATTCATGTGAAAATTGTAGCCTACTGAAAGATACACACACACAGATACATACTTATTACGAGAATCGAACCAAAAAAACAGATACGACAAGTTTAAAAAAGATGTGTCTAGCTTGAACGAACTAAACGAGACGCGTTGTCCAAGTATTGCAAAACCACAGTAAGAGCCACAGACTAAATAAAGATGGGAGATAACGTGGGAGCAAGGATTGTCGGACGTGAAATGTTGCTGGATTGTTTCCTTATCTGTGGCATCGCTAACGGGGCGCTGATCAGTGTTTTTATAGCGCCCTCTTTCTCTGGAAACTTGGAAAGTTGGACTCTGAAGACCATTTCTTACGTTGGTCTTATTGGTGGTTGGTACCGTGTTTATCATTTGTCGTCAATGCCGTCACGCCAAGTGTGAAAGCGATAAACGCGTGACCGTTATAAATGTCATAAACCACCTGATTTGGCTTTAGACGAATTATTACGGGGGCCAATAGATATTGTTTTTATTGTGTCATATATCGATTAAACATCTTTGTCCCGCGATCGTTGTGGATTTTATCAGGTAGATTTTTTAAGCTGGTGAATTACAGCACGTATTGCTATGTCCGAACCCGAAGATACCTTAATACATCGTTAATGTAGGGATACACCTACATTTGTTACGGTTTTATTAGAAGTCGACGGCAAAAACGATATACGATAAACACGGGACCATAATACGAGTAAACCTACATTAAAAGCAGGAATTGTCTTCTGTTCGAAGCTCGTAAGTCTCTCATGAAAATATACAATTTTGACAGATGAACCATAAATTGCTCAAATTACAACTGTTGGAATTCCCTTCTGTATCACGGCGAGTCCCGCTATGTTTGCAGAGTGACGGCTCATTATGTCGTGGCAGACGGTTATCGCTACATCACGCTCTTACCCCACGACTTGTTTCACTGCCAAGCCAGGTGCTTGCTTTAAAATGCGATCAAATATTGCAGAAACATTAAACCCTATTTAGATGATCATGTAGTATGAAGTTTTCATTACACTACTTTATTTGAGATTGCTTTCTTTGCTTGTTAATAATCAGTAGTATGTAGAACATCGCATAGGTTTTTGCTCCTTCTAAAAATAAGGTTTAGGTCTAATTTTTATTGTGCTTTGCGTTTCAGATTAGTTCTATAGATTAAAATCTCGGTCAGTTTAAACCGAATTCTATAAAATTTTCGTCTACTCTACTAGTTAAAACAAATTGATAAATAAGTATAGGTATAATAATATTAGGGACAAAAGATTAAAGATGAATTAAAATGATCTACAAAGTAAGACAGTCGTCATAAATAATATCAGAACTGAGAACAGTGGTTGCGTAAATTTGCGTAATAATTTAAAAATAAATTAGTGTTAAGGTTTTGATCTAATTTAGTTTATACCTGACGTAACTATGAACTGGATGAAAATTGGCCTTAATTAATAAAAGTTTAACGATGCTAATGTGCCACATTCAACGCAATTTATAATATTAGCGTGCATCTAACTATGTACCCAATACCCATATTTATTTTTTGAATTTAGAAAAAAAACGCATCCAACGTTTATTGATAAGTAATCAAGCAAACAAGCCTATATACGATAAAAAAAATCATGTTTCTCGACGGTTTAAAATTCAGTTACAGATAATATTAACCTCTTGTAATATTAACCTCAGTCGCTACCATATATTAAATGTTTTTAGTAAAAGCAGTAGCAGAAGGATTTGTCGTAAAGAGAAAAAATTTGCTTTTGTCTTTATAAGATATCTATCAAAGCTTCCGTATGGTAATCTAGAAAGTAGGTCTAATTTACTAATAATCCGGCTTCTCCAAAATCCCATCACCAGACCCCGACTTAGTGCCAACGTGACCAACTCGGAGTTATACTCGTTCAATTAATAAAAACAATAAAATTTGATAATCGTTTCACGATTCTCAGAGATAATCGAGTACATACAAAAAACAAAAAAAAAACAGTCGAAATGGGAACCTCATCCTTTTTGAAGTCGATTAGAAAGGCATATTGCTTCTGTAATTACAAGGATGTCAATATTACCCAACGGTATCTCCTACATTAGCATCTTATTAGCACCACCCCGAGTATCATTGACTGCAAACAATCGCAAATCCAAATGCAATAGTCCATCAACTGTAATGAAATGTTAGTCATGCTCCAAGCAATCTCTTTTAGCACCATCATCAACTTTATCGCCATCGTTATTAAGTTCAGTTTTGCTAGAAAGATCGGAAACCACAACGGACAATAGTGAAATATGGGACTAGGTTTTGTCCGGATCCGTTTTTTGTTAATCTTTGGCCGTAATGTAGATCTGTGGTGTTAGTGGGTTCGAGTCACGATTCGGACATAATGGCCGTACAATGGTGTTGAAACCGCAACGGGAATATATTGAGGGATCATCAAAATCCTATTTGAAGTTAATTGAATATGCTTTGAAGTATAATTAAATGTCAAAGAAAAAGATACAGAAAAGAGTAAAACATCAAGAAACACTTAATAGCTAGGTCCTGCTTTACATATTGATATACATGAATAATTTGAAGACCCAGTACTCATAATGAAGATCTATCTAAGGGGCGCCGTTACACGTAAGAAGAGTAAAGCAATTCCGCGATCTAAGGCGGTCTCTCTCCATCGCATAGACGTGTCCCATTTTGGGCCTATACATAAGTATGTACTGGGCCTTTATAATGTTAATTTGCTTTATACCTATTTTATGCGGTCTATAGTATATGTAGTTTATATATAACCTTTCGTATGTTTAGTAGCAGATCTGCTCCATTATAATTTGGTTGTATAAAATAGCCGTCAAAGTCAAATATTGAATCAACTATCGCATATTAAAAGTTAAATACCTATTACGGCTTGTTCATCGCTTAAGTATATTTTTTCATTCCTGTCTAGTGTATCACTAATTATATTAATTATATCCACACCATTTACTGTATTTGTATTTATATCCCTTGTTTTTCAAGTATACAAAGGAAGTTCTTAAAAAGTAAATTTCTCCTTTATTTCTTTTTTACAATGAGTACAATGACAAACTTTTGCAGTATCGTCATGGTTTATACTTTATAACCTTAAACTGTTCTTCCGCTATCGACAACTATATCAAATTCCATTGACACTTAAAACAATAGATCACCAACAATATAGAAACAGAACAACGCTTAGGCAGTTAGCGGAACGAACGGACACTACCAAGTTACTAACCGCAATTCTGACATCCTGTGGACCTTATGTCCTTGCAGTAAGGTTTACCTATGGTCAGACTTGATCCGAATAGAATCGTCAAGAATGTGCTCTCGGATCGAATTGTGGGCAACAATTTAGAGTCGTGAATCCATCTGTTTGTCAATGGAGTCGTGATCGTTTTTTTAAGATTATATCAAGTGTTTTTATTTACTTTCTGGTATTTTTGCTTTAGAGACATTTGTAACGTCGACATTTTATATTTGATCATTAATTGAACTGTCATTATCATCGCTAAAATGTTCTTACTTCTTAATTCTTAAAATCTAATTTTGTTTTATGTATGTTACTCGATATTCTTCGATAATCGTGAACCGATTTCATTCTTTTTAAATCAAACGGGTATAACACTAAGATGACCCCGTTGCCACCAAGTCGGGAGTTTGATGATGGGATCTTGAAGAAACCTGTGAAGTTTGTTGTAATTTGGTGATTATGGTAATTATGATCTTAACATTTTGTATGGGAGAGATTTTTTTTGGTTGATCCCATAGTAAAAGTAGCTCAGTATGACTTCAATTTATGACAAACTTGAGGTTTTCAGTCATTGTGAAACAGCTTACAAAGAGAGATATTAAAATTCTTCATAAAATATATGATTATGGCAATAAGTGTTCTTTGGGAGCCACTTGACAGAAATAGCACAGTTCATTGGCATTTCAAGTTCAATGCTGGATCATGTCCGTTGCCAGATGTAATCAATCAATGATGGATCAAAGATAATATTTTATCAATACCTGTTCAGTTAATTAGAAATAATGGTATTATTACTGTGGAATAAGCTTGTTAAAAATATGATTAGACTGTCGAAGTATCTTAAAATATTGACCACATTTTTTATTAAACAAATAATGATCGCATTGTCATACTTGTGACTGAATGCCTGCCGCGAACTTCGATAATTTTTTTGAGCATATGAATCTCTTACTCGTACTTCAAGGAGTCATCTACATGACATTGTGTGACATTTCACAAGTTTGACATTTTAAAGTCTCGGGGGGCAATCAAATTGGGAATTATATATTATTCTCAAAAACCTCAGAGAAATACCGATGTAATAGGCATGATGACTGGCAAGTCAAATCAGCATCTTTTTTCGAACTGTCAAAACGATCCCCACTATGGTATAGTATGGAATTTTATATGAAATACTCAAAAGTGACGTCACGTTTGAGTACTGCCAAATGACCTACTCTTTTAAGTTCTTTTCAATTTATTAAATATAAGTTCTGTACAAAAAATACTGGAATCTACATCTTAGCAATAATTTCTTCGTGTATTATGACGTGCATAATGTTAAATAATTTATTGTAACTACAGTCATCATCCCCATTATCCGTTCTGAACTCAGACATCTGAATGAAGGTTCTGACACTTTCAGTCAATTAAATTAAAGTACTCACATGTCGTCAGGGATAGGGCAATACCGCGTAATTAACAAATTCACTTAGGCTCTATTCGAGTGTCAATTGTTTGATATTTGAACTCTATCTACTTTGGTAGTTACGCGGTGTTGCACTACCCCCGATGATGTGTACCGTAAAAAGGGGTAAATAGGAATGACGGGGTAAATAGGAATGTAGAGTAAACTAGTCTGTTAGCCCAGGACAAACAGTCCAGTATAGAGTGACACATATGAAAAAAATCTGCTGTTCTAAATTGGATTGTCCTGGGCTAACAGACCAGTTTACTCTACGTTCCTATTTACCCCGTATTACGGTACTGAAACACTAATTTCAAGTAGTTTTCGCTAGTGCGAGAAGTGGTTAATTTTTTATCAGATCGACTCTTCGAAGTGCCATCAGTACTGAACGCTTGCTTGAAGACACTATTTAATACACCTGAAAAGTAGGCGTATAATAAACGACTTTTAATTGTTTTCCAACATCCCACAAGCCTATGAACAAGATATGCAATAAAAAACAAGTGTCGACCAAGTGAAGGCCCTGACACACTACCTGATGACATCATGACTTATTTAGCCTCCACTCCCACGCACAGCCTACAGGCCACACCAGATATATTAAAACGGCCAGGGTGCTCAAAAATATCTGAACACGCCTCTATTTTCATGGTGTTATAGTACATGTTCAGATCCCACAATGTCGTAACAGATGTGCTTACCATAGAAAAAATCAACTGCGAAAGACTCTGGTTGTCACGGGCTCACGGGATTCGAACCCCTCTGGATTGCCGGTCCAACGTGCTTCCAATTACACCAGATGACCTTCCGTCGATCACGGCGAATTTAGTCAATGGTATTGTGAAGCTAATCACTAGCGATATCTGTACTTAATGTTTCGAAAGTACTACAACCTTAAGCCACTCAAAGACGTGTTCAGATATTTTTTAGCACCATATCCGCGCCGATATATCTGAAAGCGACTGTTTAAAAGCACCTTATAGCTAACGATTTAAAAATCATTATTGTATGCTGTTTTCATCTAGCAAATGCGTTATCAAAATATCTTAGTCTCCAAAAAAGGTAGGCCTTAATTCATATAAAGGGCAGATGGTCTTACGCAACTTAATTAGCATTTTTAAGTGTGCCATGCCAGCCTCTATATTTCTTGGTCATATGTTTTCTATGTATTTAAGTATTTGTATCTATCTATCTATCAATCTATTATATATCGTCGCTTAGTTCCCAAAACACAACCTTTAATGGGGATGGGATCAATCTGTGAAAGATTGTGCCAAGATTTGGATTAGCTGGAAGAAATCCTTACTTAGGATAAGTTTGCTTTTGTACATATTCTTTTACTACTTTTTTTTGCTAACTTATTTATGTGCAAAAGCTATAGATACGTATGCATACATGATACTTACAAGTATGTTTGAAGGGTCAGCGTTGGTCTTGCGTAACATAATTAGCATTTTAAGTGTTGGATGCCCTTTCAAGTTGCCAGTGACTCCTTTTGTTTTGCAGTTATTTTCCTTTCTTACTAATTTCGTCGTAAGCGTGTCCTAAATTTTACCTCATAAAAACGTATTTTAGATTTTCTTTGAAAACGTAATTTGTTAAAATTTATTCAGTACTTTAAGTTGAAATACTACTAATATTAGTTTCTCTAACTAGTTTCCAATGTTTTTAGTCAGAGGAAGGGCCGGAACGGAAGAGCTTGTGATTTTGAGTAGGAATAAACCAAAATTTACTCATAAATTCAAAATTATGAAAATGGACAAAAAAAAATGTTACCGATAGTGTTGATTCGAATTGAGTACATAGGTACATATACAGGGTGGCTCATTCAAATCGGTCAGTATAGGAAAGTCTGAAAGGTTCACCCTGTTGTGGCATAATTTTTTTATGAATAATTCTATATGGCATAATGTATGTAGTCATAATGGGCTTTGTGCAGAAACTGTTGTGGCATACTTAAGTTTGGCATAGTTCGTTATGGCAGATTTCGAATTGTCCGAATATTATATGTGCATAATTTTGATGCTCCTATTAATAATGAGGCATAATCTGGATGTGCATAAAAAGTATCGGCATAGTTTGTTTTAGCATACACTTCTGAGCGGAGTACTTTCTAGGTTGTTAAAAAAAAAAATAACCTCGAAGACTAAGGCGGGAGCAAAGCTCCCGCCTTAGTCTTCTAACCTAACCTGTCCGAGTCGGATCTGCCCCGGAAGGTTTTGTTCGCTCGCTTCGCTCGCTCACGCAGAAATTTTCGCCCTCACAACAAATTCTGCCTGACGAAAAATGCAAGGTAAGTTTCGAACATGTGGCTATATACCAAAAAAAAATATGCATATCTAATTTCTGTCTTATAATACTCGGCGTAAATAATAATATGCCAAGATAGTTTCGGACAAAATAATGTTCGAAATATTGTTATTTATGCCAAGCGATGTTTCTGCCTCATTAAAATTATGCCAAAATAGATTATGCCAAGTCTGTTATGTCCTAAGCGTTTCGGACAAAATAAATTATGCCAGATAGAGGGAACCCAGTCTGAAACTATAATACATACGAAGATATGTTCTTAGGAACCATATTATCAATTTTAATAACAAGAAAAACTGCTTTCATACCTTTGATCAAAATCTGTACCCAGCTCGGGAATCGCCTCTATGAAACATGATGTCTTAAATAAATGGAATTCATTGTTTTCACGTACTTAAATTTATTTTAGTAGGTTTATTGTGTAAGTCTTAAGAAAAAAATGGTTCTTTTTCCAAATATATCAACGCAGTTTTTCTTATTATTAAGATCGATGACATGGTTCAACAGATCTTCGTAAGTCTTATAGTTATAGACTTTCCTATACTGACCGCTACGATCAAATAAAACATGGAAGCCGCACGCTATACCAAATTACCTTTCAAAAACGGTCCTGAATTTTAGTTGACAGATGTCACCCCCTCTTCAATGCATCACGGCAATGAATTTCAATGTTAACCTATAAAAACTTAAACCGCCATTATAAAAAAGTTGGGATTGGTCCATCAAAGTTTTGATTGGCGATATTCTATAAGCATTTGTCAAAGATGTTGCGCCGAAATATTCGCGGTGTTAAGTAAAACACCATGTCCTGCCCATCTTGGCATAATTGAACAATCGTTTCTGGGGGCATTTTTGAGCTGGCGTTAGACGTCCATGTTATATATGGTCGCAGACTGACCGATATGAATGAGCTACCCTGTATAGGTAGCGATGAAATATTGCCAAATCTAGCATCCATCCGTGTGTCAACAGAAACTTCACACATGTGCTAACATTTGTATGGACAGTGAAAGTCATACATACGAGCTTCATGGACTGATTCCGCTGCCCATGGCATTTGCTATGATAATGATACTTTCATTTGATCCAATCGTTGAAACTAGTTTAAGTTTTACTAGTGCAGTATGGTTTGGATTGGATACATACTTGGTAACTTGGTATTCGTTCACACTCGTTCTGTGGTCAATCACTCGTATTGATCCATTTGAAAAGAAATTAACGTGGAAATGTGTGTTTGGCAGTGTCAATGGCAGCCTTTGCCTAGTTGGTAGTGACTCTACATACGAAGCTGGAGGTTTCGGTTTCAAATTCCGCCGAGGGCATTATTTGTGTATTTATTTATCGCAAATACTTGTTTCTTGGCCGTGGCTGTCTATTTATTCAAGTCTATATGTAGGTATATTGTATCTACCTATCTATATGTATATTATCGTAGCTTGGTACCCAACAACCATCCAGCCATCACAAGCTTTAATTGAATTGAGCTACCGTGGGACTAGGTCGATTTTTGTAAGATATCCCAAGATATTTAATTATTTATTTTATTACCTAAAAACAGCTAAAGGCGTTGGATTACTTAAGAAAAAGTATTGCAGAGAATCCATTCTCAATATAAAATTTGTACCAACTCATACAATTTCACGAATAGCTTAATTAAAGCATTTTCGCTCCATCTGAAGCAGGCCTTCACATCTCTCAGTCAAAAAAACTTGTTTACTTACACAATTGTTCAACGGAGCTCCAAACGTAGTATTATTGAATGAACGGTGCGCTCAATGTCACGTGCGCCTGCGACGCCGTGTTGGCCAAATAAAAACATTTAGGGATCCGTGATCAGGGTGAAAGCCAGCCAACCGAGAACCACTTATGACGTGCTTTTCTTAGCCGGACCATGAGTTGGAAAGTAAAGGATACGTTAGGTTATACTCGATACATTATGAATTCTATCGCGCTCGCTCTGACATATTGGAGCGAGCGCGATGGCCTGCTTAACGTATTGCGTAAAACCTAACGATACCAATCACTACATAGTTTAAAATAAAGTCACTTTTTCTGTCCCTATGTCCCTTTGTACGCTTAAATCTTTAAAACTACGCAACGGATTTTGATGAGATTTTTTTTAATAGGTAGAGTAATTCAAGAGGAAGGTTTTTATGTAGGTATAGTACCCGTGCGCAGCTGGGGCGGGTCGCTACTGTCGCTAGTATTGCAAAGTCATGGTGCGGCTACCTGTCACACTAATGTATGGATTTATAAGTGAGACAGAGAGGCATCATGAATCATGATGGAAGTGATTAGGCCCACATAAATTATGACATTTAGGTTTAGGATTTTTTCTCTGTAATCTCATCATCAGCCTATCTCAATTCAATCCACTGCTGGACGTAGACCTCTCTTATTAACTATACGTATAGATGCATTAGGATGTAAATGCCCACAATCGCCACGTTAGGCAAGCGGATTGGCCATCGCAGTAACGTGTCCACTACGAAGACGCTGCTGCCCATCATCAATCTTCTGTTAAAGAATCGTCAGTAACACTTCAATCCCTTAGTCGGCTGTTACGACATCCGCGGAAAGAGTTGGGGTGGTGACAAATGTATTCTTACTGCCGTCTCTTTAATCTATCTGAAGTAAAATTACTAAATGTACTGAACCCTTCCACTTAACTCGGGTTCCATTTGTCGCTTTATTCTTTTTAAATAGTTGGTATCAACTCTTAAAATGCGAGAAGGGTTTGGTATGCAAATTGTACCGACGATTTTATAAGCATTTCTTTTGATGTAACAATAGCTAACAGTAAAACTGATGAGTTAAGTTATTTTGCAAGTTATCGAGCGAGCAAAGTGAAGTTCTTGTTTTAAATTTGGGCAGAAATACTCGTAAATATTTCGGCTATCCGCTGCAGAAATAATGTGCCACCGTTTTTTGTAATTTTCATATTAGTTTTCAAAATAGGGATGATGACACGAAGAAATTATTACTAAGATGTAGATTGCAGTAATTTTTCTATAGAACTTCTATTTAATAAATTGAAAAGAACTTAATGAGTAGGTAATTTGGCAGTACTCAAACGTGACGCCACTTTTGAGTATTTCATATAAAATTCCATAGTGGCAATCGTTTTGACAGTTCGAAAAAAGATGCTGATTTGATTTGCCAGTCATCATGCCTATTATAGTCTCTATGTCATCAAAATATACAGTCTCAAAATAATCTACCAAGATCGTGTCTTTATGGATAATATAATTTCACTCTGAACAAATGTGTATTTAAATACAAGTTTGATGTTTTATTTACTGTTAACTAAACTAAACTGTAAATAAGTAAACTTCAGCAACATCTACCTCGCAGTAGTAATAATGTTCTCGATAGCTGTAAGTCTTCCTATTTGCAAGTGGTCAAACAGTTCAATGAACTTTAATCAGCTGATCGATTCGATTTAGCATTGACACCGGGGTCGTTGCCCGAAATTCGGTGACAAAAGAATTACATGATTCGTAACTTTTTCCTCCTTCGCATTCCTCTCTCCCTATTACGAGTTTATGTATATAAGGGGCATGAAATACAAGATTGTTTAGAAATGTACAATTGTACATATGAAGGGTCCACGGAAAAAACATGTCCAGTGCTTAAAAAATCAGTGCAAATTCACACCTTATTCTGTTAAAAGTAAGGTGGTTTTCCTTCTGTAATTTGAATTTGAATTGGCCTTCATATAGGCCATTACATTCAAAGTTGTGGTCCCACTTTTTATGTATTTGGAACTTTCAGAATCGCGAGCTCTTTCGATCCTGATAGGATCGAAATCATAAAAAAATACCCTAAAAAATGTGTAGGTATGCTACTGGAGCTCATATATTGTAATACTATAATTTTATAGCATTTTTTAGTCATTATAATTATAAAATTGTATAATAATTTAAGTGAAGCATAATTTCTCTAAATTATAGACTTCTTTTTGATAGCAGCTTCTGTATGAAGCAATCAAAATGATTGATTGGTTTACTTGTAATTATATAGCAGAAAACTGCTAGTTAATCTTCATTTGTGGAAGGAATTTATTATAAACCAGTTATAGCTATTATTCATAGATTCTTGGACTGCATGTGTCGATTATGTTATGTTTATGTCTGTCAGCCTCCGTAGCTTAGATGGTAGTGATAGTGGCTTTTCCTACTTACTAAATGTTTAGGGATCGATTGGGATCGAGTCCCGGCGAGGACATCTCTTTTTTATGTGTCGTCGCTTAGTACCCATAATACAAGTAGGTAATTGAGCTCACCGTAGGTCCAGGTCGATTTAGACATATAAGTATAAGATTGTCCATATTTGTATATCAAACCGCTGATGTTTAAAGGAAAAATCGATATGTTAGTATAACTGTTTCTTTACCAGGGGGCCGATTTTTGAATTTCTATCGCACGTATTCAAATTCCCGTTCGAATTCAAATTCGAATGACAAAATTTTTCACGACTATTTTCGAATGAAGCCAATATACCCTATTTTTGAAAGTCACACTCGAAAAGCTAGAGATTGATTATCGATATCTTTGCGACACGTTGCACGCAGAAAGTCGATATTTACCGGTTTTTTAAATTTAATGTAATAAAGCTAAATTATGGCACACTGACGTCGGAATTTATATTCCAGCTAATAATAATAATGAATTATAACATATTAAACATTATTTAACGGTTTTTATTATAAAAAAACATGTACCGCTACCGCTAGTGAATTGGAACGTAAATCTACGATCAATGTTATTATAATCTATGGTGCACACAAACAAACATCAACAGAGGCCCTACCGCGAACCACGAACGAAGTGTTGCCTATATCACACTTACGTACGAATTCACAAGTGCGAGAGAGAGCCAACACTTTGTTCGTGGTTCGCGGTAGGGTCTCAGTTGACAGACTTGACAGTGACACTTTATTGGAGTATCTACATACTTCTCCAATTTCTATCAATAGAATTGAATACGAATGGTCAACCGCAGTCGTTTTTGAACTTTCTATCACTCGAATCTCAAAAATAGCATTTCATCGTTTTTATTCATTTTCGAATGAAAGATTCGAGCGTTCGAATCTCAAAAATCGCCCCCCAGTTTCTTCTTTCTCGTCAGTTTTTCTATAAACCTGCAGTTTTCTTATTAAACACCAATACCTTCCACATACCACACTGTTACCTTAATGGACGTTACTGTAAAGGCATAAAATTTTAAGTAATGTTACTAATGTTGAATACAGAATTCCTAAGCCTCTGTAAGCCCTAGGTTCTTAATTTAGAACCTAATTCTACCATTACGATTCCGATGCGTAGCTTCCTCATACTTTTGAGCTATTATTGGTTGAGACTAGAGATGGACTAGGTCTTATGTCTAACGCAATAGAGTTCATATTTTAGTTGAGTTTTTCAGTTATCTTTGTATGGTATGGATTGCGGTTGGCTTTAATTTCACGTTCGTGTACAGTTCAGATTGAAAATGGCCACATTTCTACACCTTATTTCCTATAATTGAAGTGAAAATTTGTGTATACATATTTATCAGTTTTATCACGAATGTTAAGGTTTACTCAAAGATTTCAAGTTAAGTTACTTCGCCCTTAAATTGGCTATTGCACCACACAATGCACATATTTTTCGACCCTCTTGTTGTACGTTGTGTGTTTTTAAAGATATAATTTCTGCTCTACACTATGGCAGACTAGAACGGACAGTTTTTTCAACAGGCTTCATTTAATTTGCCATTTAAGGGTTAAAAATTAGGGTAGTTGGAGGATCATTGTCTTAATGAATGAAATGAATGGATTATACTTTATTAAGAAGGTTTATAACATGTCTCTATAGAAATGTTTTCGGGTATAATGTGGAATCCATTTCTCTACCAAAACGTGAAGGTTTAAAATGAACATACAATAAATTAACACGCAAAAACAAAACTACGAGAAAACTAAAAATAACACAAGTTAATCGTCACGCTTACGATATCATTAAGGTGCGTTCAAACCAAAAGAGATTCGCTGTTCTATCTCCCGTTCTACGAAATCAACCAATCACGTTTTGTGTAACGATCGAATTTCGTAGAGTGGGGGGTTAGAACAGCGAATGCTCTTTTGGTTTGAACGCACCTTTATATGTCTGCAAAGTAATCGAATACCTGAGTGCCTACCAGATTACCACAAACATCGTAAAATTCGAGCATTTGTCTCTGCTACACCAACGAAGCCTTCATTTGAGTGACAGAGATGCTCAGAATTAACAGTTTTCGAAGTTCGCGGTACCGAGACGAACGCTTTTACCACATTTTCCAAGATTTGAACCTTATACGAATGGTATAGCGTAGATTTTATACGGAAATTTGTATGAAGAGGTTTTTTGGCGGATTCCTGCCGTGGGAAGATGGCGTCATTGTTTGTATGAAATGTATCGGTAATGTTAAATGAGGTAATCCGGCAAAAAGTAATCGTGGGTTAGTAGAGCTATGAAGCTAGGAGTACAAGTGGATTTATTGGAGAATATTGAAGATATGCTTCAATTTATCTTAAGGGAAGAATTACTTACTTCTTAATTACACATAGCCTCGTAAGTGTATTAAAGCCGTAAGCTTATAAAAAAGTGTATTAGGCATTTAACCCTAATCTTCAAAATAATTGCGACTAATTTCGTTTGTTTCTAATTCGAACGGTACAAAACAAATGCAACAAAAGGATCACTAGTTTACAACTTTTCTGTCGGGAATTTGTACTTGTGTAAGTACACCAGGACTTGACGGTGAAGCTGAAGGTCCCGGGTTATTACTTTTTAGAAAAACAGTCATGCTCTTATCGTTTACATTATTCATATTATTATAGTATTTTTAGAGTAATTTTTTGCTAATAACAATAAAAATTTGTGTCTTAGAGTTTAGTCTAATTCATACGTAACTATGATAAGACGTATTGTACTTTTAGAAAAAAAAAATACCGCGTGAAAGCTGAGTTGTATCAGTTATATGACACGACGAAGCTACCTATCTAAATCTTCTTCTTTTATTTACTGTGTTTTTTCAATATTTTATGTACCTTGTATACACTTGATATGATATAATATTATTTTTACGTGTTATAGTTATAGTGACGTTTCGCTAATGAAATAAATATTATTCTATTGTTATAACTTATAAGAAAGCAGTTTTTATTTCTCAAAGCTCGCAATTAGAGATTAAATCTGTAACAAGATGTTTAGAAGTTCATTTGTATGTTCATTTAACTAAGGAGACATGTTTAATTATGATCTGATATGATACGTGTTTGATATACTCTCTCTGACATTCTGCGCGAAAATCTGTCCCGTACAACCATTTTGAATTCCCAATTCACAACTTCACAGTTTTTACGACAAATATTAGCTCTTTTTTTTCTTCGAGAAAAAACTAGCGGTAGTTGAGGATCATACTGCTATTTCTTTCAGTCTTGCCTAGTGCTGACAAGTGTAACACAGATAGCATGACACCTTCAGTCATTATACTTTCGCGACTATAATAAGGGCCCGGGTATTTCTCAGAGCGTAAACGGACATCTCATTCATCTGGTCACGTTTTTTTGGAAGTGGCTGCATCTTTTGGTACCATTTTCGATCGTCAGATACAGCACCAGTTTCTCTATAAGACAACCAAAACCAACCTCAAATCATTCAGCCACTTCAAAGAAAACGTAGCCAGATGAATGAGATGTCCGTTTACGCTCTGAGAAATGCCCGCCCAGGTATTCAATGAAGCCAACAAAACCAATACTTATTATATCCTCTTCTTCCACAGATCTCTGACATCGTAGTGGGCCAGGAGCCCAACGTGACAGCCCGCGAAGCCCTCCTCAGCTGGGCTCGACGCTCCACGGCCAAATACCCTGGAGTCAGGGTCACAGACTTCACGTCCTCCTGGAGAGATGGGCTGGCCTTCAACGCGCTTATACACAGGAACCGGCCTGATCTGATAGACTGGCGTAATATCAGGTAAGGAGCTTCATCATTATCAACACCATTTTTAGCGCTTACAGAAAGTATAGTTTCGTGAAAGAGTCTTGAGCTGATCGCAATCAGTAGTGACCTTCCAAGTATCCTCTCAGCTCTACTTATTCGGGTTAGACGCTTCACTGTCTATGAACTGATAGACTGACGTAATATCAGGTAATGATCTTCATCATTATTAACACCTCTTCAATTTTTATCGTGCACTGATGATCAAAGGCTCTTGAAGGAGTCCTGAGCTGATGGGAATCAGTAGTGACCCACAACCTTCCAAATATCCTCTCAGTTCTACTTATTCGAATTAGACGCTTCACTATCAAACACCTCGGTGTCAAGGTTACATACTTCACGTCCTCCTGGGCTGGCCTTCGACGCGCTTATACACAAGATCTGGCCTGATCTGATACACTTTCGTAATATCAGGCAAGGAGCTTCATCATTATTAACACCTCTTCAATTTTTATCGCACACTGATGATCATAGGCTCTTGAAGGAGTCCTGAGCTGATCGCAATCAGTGATGATCCACAACCTTCCCAATTTAATTCCTGCTCAGCTGGGCTCAGCGCTCTACTATCAAACACCCTGAATTCTGGGTCACAGATCCGACACTATACAGATCATGTTTTTTTATTATACTGGAATTCATTGATTTATATATTAATTAGCGTGATTATGTTTAAGAATAATTGTATCGTTTGTGCCCGAATAAACATTAAAACATGGGTAGTATATTCTCGAGCTTTTCCAATTTACCGATGCCACTATACAATAGACTCGATTGCCATGCAAAATAAGAGTCACAGCTCGTAGCCGTAGCCACTCGAAGCATCATATTATCAGCCTATATCAGTCCTCTGCTGGAAAACGGCCGCTCCTATTATCTATGCGTATGGACTAAAGTCCTTACCGATTGGTGGCCTTTTTCGGATGAAAGAGCCCCTGGGCGTCCGTAGGTTCGTTGGGTCGACGACATGCATAAGATTGCGGGTCACTCCTGGGTCAGATTGGCTCAAGACCGAAATGAGTGACGTACCAGAAGAGAGACCGATGCTCAGCAGTGGGCGCTAAATGGCTGAAATTATGATGATGGAGATATTGGAGATAAACACATTAGGAGGTCAACGCCCATAATTGCTACTCTGGCAAAGTGGGGACACCCACGGGAAGAGTTGTGATGGTAACAAAAGCGTTCTTATCGACGTTCTCGTAGGATGCCCTTTAGCAATAAGTTTTTTCCTGAGATTTCTTATAACTGTTGATGTTGTTGTGCAGGTCAAGGCAGGTCCGTGAGCGCTTGGAGACAGCCTTCCACGTGGTCGAGAAAGAGTATGGAGTCACCAGGCTATTGGATCCTGAAGGTGAGGCCTCATTTATACTGATGATTTCTGCCGGCAATTCACAACTTAGTGCAGTAGCCATCAGTCATATCGTTGAGGCTACGTCGCTGAAAATCTCAACATGCACTCCCTGACTATAAAGGTTCAGAATTTGCGAGCACTCTGGCCTCTCAGATAATTATGTCTGATATTATACTCGTACGAAATCTAAGAAGAAAACAAACTATAATAAAAAAAAGTATTCATGACACTGATCGTTCTGTATGTTGTACAGTCACGTCTCATAATATTTATACATTTCAGAACGTATGTCAAAGGAATAAGGATCAAAATTGTATACATATTATTAGAGCCGACCGTACTAATTCTTCTGGGATAGATCTACGCTGAACGTCAAATCATAAATTGGCTGTTTTCCCATTAAAATGGATAAAACTTTAGAATTCTGAATGAATATAAAAAATATATTTTATTAATTAAACAATCGCGAAAAATGCTCTTTTAAGTTTATATTTACATATTCGTATGCTAGGAAATTAAAGATTTTCTTAAAATAAACAGAATTCGGCAAACTTCATGCGACATTTTAAACTTCAAAGGTCAGAAATCCTTTTATTATATTTTCTTAACTAGTGCGCAAAAACGAACTTTGCGCTTCGCGCGCGGCTTTTTGACGCACTTGTTATGAAAAAAATCGTCCCTTACACGTGTAAAAACTTTTTTTAACTCGGGTGATTGACGCCCTCGTTTCACTCGGGCTCCAACTTTCACCCTCGCCGAAAAAAAGTTTTCCCGCACTAGTTAGGAAATGTACTATTTCCCTTTCCTCAGAGGCACATTGTAGACCGTTTTACCTAGCTACTCGCTGGTGACTTGCTAGGCTTTACTACTTGCGAACTTTATAACTTTCCGGTTCATCCTATCTTCCCACGCTGAGGTCACTATTGACGAGTCAGTCAGGCAACGTCCTGACCACGACTCGCACGCCAATTATCTCGTCATGACTGGCCATATTAAGAGATGGAAGTGTTTGTACAGTCACTATTATACAGGGTGTTTGGTCAGCGGTGTCGGAGCTTTTAAGGGCTTAAACTACAATCAATTTCATCGATAAATTACTATGCAATTTTTTTTTGTGGCAACGATTATTAAATGGCGACAATTTTAAAATTTCAAACAGACGAAAACGAGTGCACGTGGTATTTCTGGAAATATGTAGGTACAGAGGTACAGCTGTTACAAGTTGAAAGAATTGGCTCATAGATCTACTATCCTATTGCATTGGAATAAAGTGTACATATTACAAGCTTTTTATCGGTCTTAATTTTCAAAACCGAATAATTTATACATATACATAAATGAAAGCTTTTATTTAGTATCATCTTTTCCGACGTTTATCCGTTTGGAGATAATCTTGACTTAAAGAAAACTAGGAGAATATTAGCTTTAACAACCGAACCATAATTCCTCTAATTGCTCATAATTACTTTAGTGTCACATAATCCGTTAAGTAAGCTATACATAGATAAATTATTGAGCACATCAAATATCATCAGAGGCACTTGTATTGTCACAAACTCAAAGCTATTCTATACAGGGTGATTACAGGATTGTGATCGCAACTGTGAAAAACATGCTAAAATGGTCTTTCTTACCCTTTATTAATTTTTTTTGATACTTGTTCTGTCATCATTTGACTATTAGCAAAGTGATACTTTTAGTAACGTGAATCTAAGCGTGCGTTTTTTGAACACTATATCAGAACTTTCATGCGTTTTAAAATCCTATACAGTCCTTTTAATTAATATTGCACTACATGCTTCCCTAGTCCACCTGTCCAGACAGCGACAAATATATGAATACAATTTGTAACCTTATCTCAAAAGCATAAGGTAAAAACGTGTATGCTTATTTATGCCACTAGTTACGATTCAGCTACATAAATATATCAACAAATATCCACCTAAACTCAAAGACAAAAGGGACCAATCATGTATACATAGTTATGGTGCTAGTAACGTTCGTTCCATACACTTGCCCTACCTATAATAGTAGGCAGGAATCGTAACGGTTCCGCTCGGCGGCGTGGGCGCATCGATCCATCGATCGCTTATTTATCGATTATCGATATACGCGTCCGGTCGGAAGTTGATGGTTATGGTTTAAATGCATTTGAGCTTTTTGTTCACGGTGTTTTCTGAGTAACTAATAAGATACGACCTTAATATCAAGGCATAAAAGTCCTGTAAAGATGTTTTTGACGCCTAAACCATAAAGATATCTTTGACGTCGACTGTACTTATTTTAACAGTTATGTTAGTTATGTTTTGTCTTTCTGTACAATAAAGTGTTTTACTTTTACTACTACTAAACTAATACTAAAAATTAAATTAAAAGGTTTTCTTGGATATTACTAGGTTAGAAGTAGTTTAAAAAAATAACCGGGTTTTATTCTATAGCATAACATTGTTTTGTTGTACAAACTACAGCTTACTTGGCTAGTATTTTTTTCACAAAACACAACCTAGTAAATACGCTAAACAAATAACTTGTTTATATTCTATTCACAGTGTCGGAACATATGAGTTTGAAAAGCATACAAAGTGCAATAAATATTTTATGCTAGCTCAAAAACAATGAGCAGGCCATTTTAAACAATTTCAAGATATTCAAACGTTTTTTGTATAGGGTTGTCAAATTCTGTGGATTTAGTGTTAATGGGTATAACTCGGCGATCATTTTGGAAAAAAGGTTACATTAAACGTTTAACCTTTATCACAAGCCTCCTTTTTTGCTAAAGCCACAGAACTATTTATTGAATTCACTGCCACCCCACCCGTGGACATCTAATCTCGTAATGAAATGAAATAGGTCGGAAGTTGGCTACCTTCTGGCACTGGCAGGAACTTGGGACGGAAACGACGTAACCCTATCAAGTTTGGGCTCGTCTCAATGAGTAGATTATGACTTGAAAAAGAAGAGTCTGCAATAAATGCTTGTATCAAACATTTTTTTTGTATAGGGTTGTCAAATTCAGTGGATTTAGTGTAAATGGGTATAACTCGCCATTCATTTTGAAAAAATGGTTGGATTCAACGTGTACCCTTTTTCAGAAGCCTTAGGGACTTGTGCCCTTTTTCACTAAAGACACAAAATTATTTATTGAATTCACTGCCACCCCATATTTATGCCCCAATCCGTGGACATCTGATCTGGTTAAATCGAACGATAAAAAAAGCAAATTTTGCCGGCCATATGTCGTATCACTTTTTCAGACCGACTATTATGTCACGTTCCACAGAGTAATGTAGACCTACATGCAGGGACGTAACGTTCAAATTCAGTTTTGACAAGTGACGTCTGAGTGACAGTTTTTATAATTGACATAGCGTCCATGTTTCAAGGTTCATAAAAATCATGAACCACCTGATTTGGTCTTAGTAAATTAGACTTTCTTTGAAATGCGTTTACTGTATATTTGGCGATCTTATAATCACGACTTTTTATGCAAGGGGAAACCAATCGGCACCTTTTTTCGATTAAATAAAAAAGTATAAAACGATAAATACTTGGCTCGTAAGTTCCGGTGTACTTACACAAGTACAAATTACTTACCTACAATAGAATTTAAATTTTACGAAATAGTCGCAAATGAAGTTAGTCACTGTTTTTTTCGTTTCCTACGACTCAGAAACTTATTTATTATCTTAAATAAAAAAAATACATTCTTGTAGTAAAATTTTAAAAACGGAATCTAAAACTAATATTTTCTTTCTACGTTCTTTTAACAATTACTTTCAAAATCTCAAACACTTTGTCTAAAAGGCAGGACTTACGTTCACACGATGTTCGTAACTTACTCCAGTGACTATTGCGAAGTCATTTTCGAAGTGAACAACCCTACCCGTGAGCCATGCGCAAGAGTTTACGAGGCATTGTTCACGGCCGCATCGCGTGACGTCACTCGCAAAAACCGTACAACACTTATTGACCTAAAGTAGACCTTAGCTCCTCCTAATAGGGGTTACTATAATCGTCAAGGTGTAAGTTATTTTTAAGTTAACATGGTGAACTTGATTTATGTGAGAATGAGACATGAATGACATGATACATAACGCGTTACGTCACCCACGTATGATATATACGAATAAAACGGCTAATGGGTATTAATATGTTGGTCAGTTGATTGATTGCTGAAAATCCCAGATTGAATTGGGAGATCCAATTCAAACAATAGGTACTAAGCGAACTGGTTACCACAAACAAGTTTAATAAGTAAGTCAATTGATTTTTATTATGAAAGTATAAATAACATTTTAAAAGTCATCATCATCATATCAGCCGAAAGACGTCCACTGCTGAACATAGGCCTCCCCCAAAGATTGCCACAAATTTTAAAAGTATTACTAAACTAAAATCAGATAAAAACTAAAATAAAAGTAAATGTAAACTAAAATAAATCTAAAATGTGCCCCTGCGGCATGCTACCAACCAAGGACGGTGACAGCATTTCCTCGCTGGATTGATAGGCTAAGGCGTTGAAGCGAAACAACGTAGCCCTATCAGGTTTGGATTCGATTATTTTTATTTCTCGCTTCGCGCTCTGCTAAAGTTGTCTCGTGTGTGTTTTTGCAGTAAATTGCAGAAACCGTATGCACTGTCGGCTGGGCACGTTTGTCGCGTGGCGTAAATAATCGCCTTCCTTTGTCGGGCAGATAACAAATCGTTTGGGATTAACCACCGCGGTTGTGGACACGGACCGTGACTTGGTTTATTTATAGGTGCTCTTATAAATACATAGTATGTACTTGTTGATTTTTGGTACCAAAACAGTCAAGTTACATTAAAAAAATTGGTACCATTTGACAGGGTATCATTCCTCATTAAACCTTTATGAAGTGTAGTTTTTACGAAGTCCTTTTTTCCGTAAATTGTATGCTGAATTGTGACTAGAATCGCTTTCAGATACTCGTATACATATCGGAGTGGAGCTCACAACGTGCCAACAGAGACTTGCTCAGATATGCCTATATTGTTTCGGCTTTAAAGTGCATGTTTAGATATTTTCGATCACCGCGGCCGTTCCGATATAATGTGATGATGACTGTACATTTGAAGGGTCTACGGAAATAACGTGTCTAATCAATTCAAAATCAACCTTAATTACCTATAATAGATTACGGTGCAAATTTGCCTTGACTCTTACAAGGACTAAACATGTCCTTTCCGTGGATCCTTCATTTATAAACTAAACCAAGGGGGTGTCACTCCGCGATTCCGTCGCGCGGGCACAAGTACATGCAGAGCGCCCCGTCTCCGTGGTCTATTCAATGGTTAGCGCGCGCTGTCTCGGAACGCACGTTTAAATTTACAACGCTGGCTCGTCACGTATAGCGAAATATATCGCTTGCAAATATTAGGATTATTTTATACATGTGCATCTTAAGGTGCGGTTAAACTAAAAGAGCATTCGCTGTTCTAACCTCCCACTCTACGAAATTCGATCGGTACACAAAACGTGATTGGTTGATTTCGTAGAACGGGCGCTAGAACAGCGAAGTTCTTTTGGTTTAAACGCACCTTTAAATGAAAACGCCGAAAATATACTGCATAGCAGCATGTTGCAATAATAATAATGTTAATTTTCATGACGCGTTTTTCGCACAGCCGATGCGTTTGAGAGATACTAAAATGTAAGAAACATAATAATAATACTTACCTACATTCGTAGTTAATTAAATTCTCAGAAACTCAAGTCAATTACAGACAAAACGGTTTATTTTCGGACAAATTTGTCAGTAAAAAAGCGGCACATTTAAATAATGTAAAAAACTTCGTTCTCACATACTATTATTGAATTTCGCGTCTTTTGTCCTAACATATTATTTGGTTGTCTGACTTTATTCCCATAATATCAAATAGGTACATATAAGAGAAAATGCCGTGTTACGTCTGCCTTACGATTGTGATTAAACCATTACTTATTTATGCTGCTTTTGTAATGAATGCGTAGGTACCTAACGTAATTCTTTCTTTTTAAATGCATTAAACAGATATATTAATTTCTGCACACCACACATACTGTCTACAGATATTTTTAGAATGTTCGTGTTATTATCAGGATTATTCGGATGGATATTCACCTAAAGTCGTGTTGCTATCTCACTCACACCTCAAACAATGCCGCCCGGACACGCGCGGCCGAAGCACAGAGAAGGTGCCGCCAAAGCAAAGTTGAGACAAATATTTTTGAATCACGTGTATGAAATGCGTAGATACATTCTATAATCACGCATGAACTGAATTGTTCAATTAGCTATCAAGACGAATGCTATTAACGCCGTAGATATCATTGCAGTAATGTATTTGTCAGACGCCTCATAGCGCTGTTCGTTATTTTATTAGTTTTCAATAATTGACAACCCTGTTTTCGACGGCGTGCGGCTTATAAGCGACCTTTCCGCCACGCAATATAGCCCATTTTAGCTGCTCGCGTCGCCTCGCGTGTCGTTTTGTTTGGTAATAATAATTGTGTAGGCACATAAAAAGCCGGCATTTGTGAACATCAAAGCAGTGAAGCTTCTGTACTATATATACGAGTATTCTGTGACTAAACAGAGTAGAGTAATCCTATCTTTTTCTTATCAGGTGGATCTAAGGATCTTTCCGAACTTTGCAGGCGAAATCAATGTGTTTAAAGTTCCATTTAGTTTCGTCCACACGGTCAATTTATTATCTTTCTTTCTCGAATGACAAAAAGTCCACCAACTCCTAAGATGGCTGTAGTAGTATAGGGCAGTTGCCAACATAGTATAGTAACCGAACATGTGGCAACACCGTACGTATTTGTAGGTGCTGTTCCATACTTTTTGTGATTTTACATATATATTTTCGGTCCAGAGAATAAGCTTATAATAAGCATTTTCGAATCGTCTGACATTACAAAGAGAGAGAAAAAAAAATCTACTACTGGTTCAAACCCTACACTGTTCCTGAGAAGAACCAGTAAGAAACTCAGATTGACGTGTTTCCTCCTCGCTCTTCTAAATTCGTACGCTAGCGTAACAGGGAGGTAACACATCGATCATAGTTCATGGTGGGCCTTCAGTAATGACCCAGTATGTCTATAGCACTTCACCCTTCCCTGTTTAATTTTAAATCCCAATTCCAGATGTGGACACCCACGAGATCGACGAAAAGTCCCTCATTACGTACATCTCGTCGCTATACGAGACGTTCCCAGAGCCTGCCGCCGTGCACCCACTCTTCGATGCGGAGTCCCAACGTCGGGCTGCGAGTTACACTGAGCAGGCGGCTGCCCATAGGGCTTGGCTGCATGAGAACATCGCCTTACAGCAGGTATGAACACTTCCTGACCAGCTGATCAGCAAGGTAGCTCGGTATATGAAAGCCAGTTCAAATCTTCTACTTGGATATCCCGCGTCATGCCGCAAGCTACACTGAGGGAATATCCATTAGGTATGTTTCTGTTCTCACCTTCATCGGTGGATATAACTAGACTCTCTTGGAGTCTCAACCTCGGGCTGCGAGTTACACTGAACAGGCGGCTGCCCTGGCTTGGCTGCATCAGAACATCGCCTTACAGCAGGTATGAATACTGCCTGGCCAGATCAGCAAGGCAGCTCGGTATCATCATCGCCTTACAGCAGGTATGAACCCTCCCCAAATGCTTACCTAAGTTGCCAATCACTAAAGCTCAGTATCGTGTCGTATATTTATCTCTCTGACAAACAAAGACTGTTAGTTGCCTGTCATGATTGAGCGTTAGCGATTGACGGCTTCCAGCTACCCACGGCTATCTTGGCTACGCACGCTGACTGGTTAGCTATAGTTTACTTATTCATCTGAATCCAGCTTTTGGGACTAATGTAATTCCCATAAACTGATTATTATTACTGATTACATTGGAACTGCAATTTTGTTGCTTTACCATGTTCCTTTTTTGATGAGACCAGCTCTAAAGCCTTCCAGAGTTGGACTGCTGGAATCCCAATACTTAAACTGGGTTTTTTTTTCAGGACCGTGCTTTCCCGTCAACTTTGATCGAGATGAAGAAGCTGCTCAGCGAGAGCACCAGGTTCCGCAGTGAGGAGGTGCCCATCAGACAGCGGGAGAAACAGAAGCTGTTCCACCAGTACCGGGAGTTAGAGGTCAGTTCTGACTTCTTCTTCGTCACAGTTTTCTGGATCACGAGGGATTGAGCTACAATCCAAAGCGTTCTTGCGCTAACCTTTAACGAGTTTTGTGGTGACTTCATATGCTTGTTTACTGGCCATTGCATTATAGATTCCTCTTAATGATTTTAAGAACATTCTTATTGGAATAAGTCGTCGAATGTTATACCCGAAATGTAATCAGTTGTACAAAATGTTAGTTTTTCTCTCCAATACAGCTTGTGTAGCGTTTCTAAAGTTTTGAATTTACTGGCTATTATGAGCTGAATCTTTCTTGAAGTTTAAATTACATTCCTTTTGGTGGAATTAACTTTTTAGTCGAAATTGTAATATCTAACCAACTGTAGCTTCAAACGACACGACTTACTGTATCCGATGTCCTTATTGTCTCTGTACTATATCAAAATGATATAGTACAGGGAATAAGACATGCCATATCTCTTACGGCCTGCTAAAAGTAACAGTTTTAAGAAGTCGTTGTTATTTCAGAAATACTTCGAATCAGTCGGCGAATGCGACATAGAGCCGACCCTCCGGCCGGAGGCGCTGGAACAGACATGGTCGCGCCTGATGATGGCCCAGCAGGAGCGAGAACGAGACCTGGCTGACGAGATCCGGCGCCTGGAGCGGCTGCAGCGAAGAGCTGAGAAGCTGCACAGGTGAGAATCTAGATCTAGAATGCTGAAGCGAGAGACACTTGATGTAGGTCCTAGAGCATGGGCGGTATAGGGTCCTGGATCAAGAGATATTTGCTCCGGTTAGATATTGGGGATTGAGTGTACGATGCAATAAGAGTGGGCTACTTGACTGAAGAGATCCATCGTCTAGAATGGTTGCAGCGAAGAGCTGAGAAGCTGCACAGGTGAGGAGCTCGATCTAGAATGCTGAAGCGAGAGACACTTGATGTAGATCTTGGAATGTGAACGGTATAGGGTCTACTGGATCAAGAGATACTTGAGCTAGGTTCTAGTTAGATATTGGGGATTGAGGATACGATGCAGCAAGAGTTGGGCCACTTGACTGACAAGATCCTTCGTCTAGAGTGGCCGCTAAGACCTGATAAGCTGCACAGGTGATCATGCAGGTCCCAGAATATCAGCTAGTGCAGATATTAGATTGAGTAACAGATACTTGATCTAAACCTTGAGTGTGGGGGGCATACGCAGTATGTTGGAGCTAAAGACTTGATTTATGTCTTCGAATGAGGGGAGCATCCCGGCATAGGATACTCAAAGGAAGTTGTATGAAACGTTTCTTTGTTGTCATCTAATGTTATAGGAATCTGACAACAAAAAAAGGAAAATTCCATAAAAACTTTCTGGGATATTTTGGGAAATGTGGCGAATCTTGAAATTTTTCACCAAGGCGTGATCCGAATGTAGAACTTGAGGACTGCTCAGAACCGCCTCTACCTACGTTTATCGTACCATCTTAATATTTTACAAACATCTTGTACTTCCAGAGACATAAAACAAACGGAATCCGGTCTGGACAGCGTAGAGCGCCACATCGAAAGCGAGATCCGACGCGTAGAGCGCGGCGTACACCCCGCTGAGGCCAAGATGGCTGCCGAACACATCGAACAGGAACTCCGAACCATGGAGAACACCATCCACGAGATGTTCCAGGACGCACAGGCGCTGAAGGAGGGCCGGTATCCGCAGGCTTCGGAACTGCAACGACGGTGAGTTTATCCCCGTGTCTTCAGTTGTATTACTGATTTACTTGGAGCACCATCCACGAGATGTTCCAGGACGCACAGGCGCTGAAGAAGGGCCGGTATCCGCAGGCTTCGGAACTGCAGCGACGGTAAGTTTATCCCCAAAACAGATCTTCAGTTGTATTACAGATTCACTTGCAGAATGAACCACCAAACTCTTCATCAGTCTTTAAGCGAACCGGTATACCACGCTACGCTCTAAGAATGAAATGGTGGATGTAGCTTGGAAAACGGCCAAGCTGAAATGGGGTTGGGCCGGTCATGTCTGCCGCATGCTGGACGATTTATGGGCCAAGACATTTACGGTATGGGTGCCCATAACTGAAAGTGTAGACTGAGATAAAGGCGATGCTGGGATATTTAGACTGCTGTTTAAGCTACTGGTCACTTGGCCACTTGGAGCAGGAGTTCCGGACCATGGAGAACATCAGCCACGAGATGTTCCAGGACGCGCAGGCGCTGAAGGAGGGATGGTATGGCCTCGGAGTTAAAGCGACGGTGAGTTGACCATAGTTTTACAGAAAGCGACCAACTACTTTCTGTCAATCTGATATTGAGTTTAGCCGCTTTCTACATTGTCTAAAAATTGAAGTTGGTCATTTTCTACATAACTGGTCATCAGTTTTTGAGTGGTCAGTTTATCCACAAACTGAAATTATAACTGCGCGTTTCTGACCGAATTTAAATTATTGTCGTATGAAGTTGAATTCCGTTATGAGAATAACATATTTTTTTAAACTGTTTTTGACCGTTACGCGATGATGGACGCACTTTACTGTGTTGTCCTACCCCCTTATTCAAAAACGTTTCCTCAATTAACCAGCTAAGTTGCTACGTTAGGAGACGTTTATGAATAAGGGGGTAAGACAACACAGTAACAAAATCGTTTCCTAAAATATAAGGGGGTTAGATTGTATACTAATGTGAGCATTCTTATTTCAGCGTCCAACAAATCCACGACCGTTGGCTCAACGCCCGTCAAGCGTTCACCGGCCGTCTCCTCCCGCGTCTCTCCTCCGTCCGTCTCCCCGTCCAGCAGACTACCGTCCGGCGGGAGACCAGAACTGTTCTGGAGACCAGGGTCCATGATGCTGACCCATTGTTCCAGCAGCTGCAAGATGCTACTAAGTGGTGCAAGGAGCGACTGGTAAGTGCTGATTGGTTGACTATTGCAGACCACCGTCCGACGGGAGACCAGAACTGTTCTGGAGACCAGGGTCCATGATGCTGATCCATTGTTCCAGCAGCTGCAAGATGCTACTAAATGGTGCAAGGAACGCCTGGTAAGTTGTTCTCTATCAGTCTCACACAGGACTTGAGATGATGGAGACTCTCCAGAGCTGTTCCCGCAGATGCTACTACGGTGAAAAGAGTGGCTGGTCTGATTGGTTGACTCTTGCAGACCACCTTCCGATGGTAAACCTGATCTATTCTAGAGACCAGGGTTCATGATTACGATATATTGCTCCATCAGGATGCTACCAATTGGTGCACGGATTGGCTGGTAAGTAAAACCATCTTCCGACGATAGTCCCAGAGTTTTGGAGACCAGGGTTTATTATGCTGGCCCCCTGATCCAGCAACTACATAATGCTAAACAGAGTAAGGTGGTGGTGAGTCTACTTAATCCTCTGTCTCCTGAGTCAGGGTCTTGACTTTATTCAGTTTATCCTTATCCGATTTAGCGAAATAGTACTCTTCACTTTCACTTTTTGGGAGGTCATTGCTAACCGATACCAGGTTTTTGACAAAATACTTGGTTAAACCTCCCGTTGTTTCCTCCCGGAGACTATGAGGAGAGCTTGTCTTTGGGATTGGCAGAACTTACAACCTAGGTCGATTTGTGTAAGATTTCCCAAGATATTTATTTGGTTTTTGACAAAATACTTGGTTAAACCTCCCGTTGTTTCCTCCCGGAGACTAGGAGGAGAGCTTGTCTTTGGGATAGGCAGAACTTACAACCTAGGTCGATTTCTGTAAGATGTCCCAAGATATTTATTATCTATCTTAGAATTCTTCCCTGCCTTGAAATTTATCCCAGTAGGTCTTAATCTCGAATCGAATATCGGTATATTGACTTTTTGGCTGGCTGTTAAACCCCAAAATTCCTCAGCATGCAGTTCATATCTGGCATTTCTTTATTGCAGAAGAAACTCCACGAAGCGGAATACGGGTCTGACCTGCCGGGCGTACAGCATGAGCTGGACAAACACCAGCGGGAGCATAAGACCATCGACCAGTTCCATTCCAAGGTCAGTACTAGCAGCTCTTCTTGTAAAAGGTCGGAGAACCTTTCCGCAAAGCCTATAGCAGTAAGGCCGACGCTCCAGGGGTGGAATACCGATAAGGTGGACGGACACCCTGAAGAAAGCTTGTGGTTCCATGCAGATGGCAGTCCATATGGCCCTAGACCGCGTCAAGTGGAAGAATTTTACTGTTGGTCACGATCCTCAGCCATGAGGGAGCGACTGAGAAGATCGATAAAGTCCATTTCAAATACGAAGGCCCGATTCCGCTTGATAAAGTCATTAGGCGTCAACAATAGGATCAGCGACTACAAAAGATACCTGGCCAAGTGGCCAGGCCCTTTTGTGACGTGATATTTTATGCATACATTGGTGTACGACACGTGCCAATTTGTAGTGGACCAATTAAATGACAAAACTCGGTGGCATCGGGCCTTCGTATTTGAAATGGACTATACCATATAATGCAGAAGAGTTGAGGCAAAATATCATTCATATTTACCAAGTTGGTAGTGACCCTGCCTACGAAGCTGGAGGTTCCGGGTTTAAAATCCCGGCGAGGGCATTATTTGTGTATTTATTAATCACAAATTCCTTAGTCATGGCTGTCTATGTATTTAAGTATCTATTTAAATGTATCTATCTATTACGAGTATATATATCGCTGCTTGGTACCCACTGCACAAGCCTTAATTGAGCTTTCCGTAGAACTAGGTCGATTTGTGTAACATGTTCCAAGATATTTATTTATTTATATAATTCTAATCATCTTCTGTAATCAGGTGGAGCAATGCGTGCACAACCGCGCCAATTTCTCCGGCGAAGAGTTGACGCTGTACAACCAACATTTGAACCAGCTACAGAAATTATATGCTGAGTTGCTGTCTACCAGTACTAAGCGGTAAGTTTTAATTTTCGATCAGCTATGCTATTCTCTTATTGACACATTCGACGCTGCGTTCGTCAACGAGCTCGATGTCGAGACAGCCTTGTCTAAAATCCTAGCTGTTTGATTTGACATTAGGAATCGAGGCTGTGAGCGAGCTTGTGGGCGAGTTCGTCGCTGTTTTTCGTTAGAGAATACGAAGTTCATACATTAAACGTCAAACTTTCGACGCAATGTAGTTCCAGCTCACGCCGCATTCGTCGCCGAGCGCTAGTGTCGTTTAAAGTACATTAGTGAATACCATTTTTAGGCTCGACGCTGCCGCAGCACTGACACAGCGCTGACAGCAAGGCGGTTTCCTTAGTGAATAACACTGCAGTGTAGTTGGGTGAATCAACTTTTTTCTGTCTGTTATTGCCATGGTTATTCGCAATCTGTAAATATTGTTCAATATTACCAGTATCAAATCGTAGTAACAATTCCTCAAATGGTTTTTTATTATAAATATTAGATGTCATATACCAATGAAAACCGACCAAGATCACCTATGTCCGAGGTGGGGATCGAACCCACGTACTCAGCTTTCGCGGCTGATGCCTGTACCCCTCGGCCACTCGGTCTTGGCAACTACATGCCTGCACGCAAGCACTAACTACATGCCTGCACCTCCTATTAGAATAAAAAATAATTAATGATGTGTTTTTATTTTTATGTGACCGTTTATTTCGTTATACCCGACAATGAGATTTTTTGATACTTTTTCTGCCACTATGTTGAGGTGATATGGCACAATGGACTATTATAGTTTTGCTTGGTTCATCATCATCATCATCATATCAGCCGAAAGACGTCCACTGCTGAACATAGGCCTCCCCCAAAGATTGCCACAATGACCTGCGCCTACTCTTGCGACCTTCACCAGGATGCTTAGCCAAGTTGCCAATCGCTAGTGCTTAGTAGCGTATCGTAGTTTTACCTTCCTGTCACTCTTTCATATTAGTGCGACAAAGACAGCTAGCTGCGATTAACGATGAAGCGCTAGCGATTGGCAACTTGTTTAAGCACCCAGGTCATCGGTCCACCTTGTGGGGGGCCTACCCACGCTACGCCTTCCGGTACGTGGCCGCCACTCAAGAACCTTCCCGCCCCAACGGCCATCGGTTCTACGCGCAATGTGCCCCGCCCACTGCCACTTTAGTTTAGCGATTCGGAGAGCTATTTCGGTTACTTTGGTTCTGCTGCGGATGGTCTCATTTTTAATCCGATCACGCAGAGAGACTCCTAGCATAGCCCTTTCCATAGCCCTTTGGGTGACTTTGAGCCTTCTTATGAGGCCCATTGTAAGCGGCCACGTTTCAGTACCGTATGTCATCACTGGCAACACACACTGATTAAAGACTTTAGTCTTCAAATACTGCGGAATATTGGACGAAAATATGTGTCGTATTAGCTTCCCGAACGCTGCCCAACCGAGTCGGATTCGACGATTGACCTCTTTCTCGAAGTTGGTCCTACCTAACTGAATAGTTTGCCCTAGGTATATACAAGGTGCCCGTGAGGAAAGGGAAACATTTTAACAGCATATTCCTGAGACTAAAAGAAGCAAAAAATGTTAAGTGAGTTTTGGTCAAATCTGCAAAAAAAAAAAAAAAATTTTTTTTTGATGTTTTGAATGCCTCAATACACATACAACAATAGGATTTTATTAATGAAACTATCGCAAAATATGCACTTTAAACGTTTTTTTTTTCATTTGCTAGGTTATTAAAGTTTTTTTTGTTCATTTGATGTCTGTCAATTAAGTGTGACAAGACTAAGACAACATGGTACAGTCAAGTGCAAAAATAAGTATCTAAAGAATCCGTTCATAAATATGTTACGACGTTCTTATTGAAAAGAATTAGAGTGCACTGGGACATATTTTTGAACGTTTTTGTATACCCCTTATTTTGTCTTCTACTGTAACAAAATCGTTTCCTAAAATGCGTTTATCATAGCGTAACGGGCTAAAACGATTTTAGGAAAAATTCAAATTTTCTCTTAAAATAGACTCAATCCAGAAAACTTCATATGACATTTTTAACTTCAAATTTGGTCAGAAATCCGCTGTTGTTTTTTTACCCTTCCTCATGGACACCGTGTATATTCGTCTACAACTTCGAGTGTAAAGTCTCCGATTATTACGGGAGTTGGTGCTACATGGGAATTTGACATGATTTTCGTCTTATCCATGTTCATTCTAAGACCAACTCGCTCGGAGGCTTTACTGAGGTCAACGAGCATAGTACTTAACTCCTCCAAGATCTCAGCCAAGACTACTATATTGTCAGCGAATCGAAGGTGAGTGAGGTACTCGCCGTTTATGTTGATACCCAGCCTTCTCCAGTCCAGAGTCTTAAAGACATCCTCCAGTGCAGCGGTAAACAGCTTAGGGGAGATGACATCTCCTTGCCTAACTCCCCGCTGCAGCAGAATAGGCTTCGAGCTCTGGTCTTGGAGTCGGACTGACATTGTGGCGCTCTCGTATAAACACTTCAACACCTCTATATAGCGGTAGTCGACTTGGCACCGTTGGAGAGACTGTAGTACTGCCCATGTTTCGATCGGATCGAAGGCTTTCTCGTAGTCCACAAACGCTAAACAGAGGGGCAGGTTATATTCTTCGGTCTTCTGTATAACCTGGCGAAGCGTATGGATGTGGTCTACGGTACTAAAGCCTCTTCGGAAACCGGCTTGTTCGGGAGGCTGGAAGTCATCAAGCCTGCGTGCAAGACGATTCGTAATGACTCTTGAAAACAGCTTATAGACATGGCTCAGAAGTGAGATGGGTCGGTAGTTCTTCAATAAAGCGTCACCTTTTTTAAAGAACAGTACCACCACACTTCTGTTCATTGCTTTTGGCATTCCCCCTTCCAGTAAGACGGAATTGAACAACTTCTGATGGGCTGTAAGGATCGGTTTACCACCCGCCTTCAGAAGCTCAGCTGTAATTCCGTCCTCCCCAGGCGCCTTGTTATTTTTGAGCTGTTCAAGAGCCATTCTAATCTTGCATAGGCTGATGTCCGGGATGTCTTCTGTATAGTGTCGGGTCAGTCTAGCTCTGAGGTCTTCCGCTAGATCAACTTCGGGTCTGCTAGTTGACGTGTACAGCTGTCCATAAAAACCCTCTATCTCACTCAGCAGCTCAGATCTGGATGTGACGATTCTACCATCCTCAGTCTTTAATTTGGCGAGCTGGTTTGTCCAACAGACAGATCCCTTGCAAAAACTTTAGAGCCCTTGTTCCGCTCGATGGCTTCTTCTATACACTTGGTACGGAATTGGCGCATATCGCGTTTGAGGCGTAGAGAGCTGCCGGTATAAAGTCGCATCAACTGAGGATTGTAGAACCAGTTCACTCCTTTTTTCCATTAGTTTCTGAGTGGAGTCTGAGAGCTTTCTGGTCTTATTTGTCCGTTGGGCCTTAAAAAACTTAGACCCAGCGCTATGGACAGCTTCCACAAACCCGTCGTTGAATACGTCCACATCATCGCCTAGGCAATCGAAACGGTTTTGGAGTTCCAGCTGAAAGCTCTCGTGGTTTTGGAGATGGAGTGCAAGACGGAGCGTAGACTTCATCAGTCGCGAGCGTTCTAGCTTAGGACATATATTCCACGTGCCTCTTACCAGGCGGTGATCGCTTCCGGTTTTAACCGTACTGATCACAGAAACATCCTTGAATATATGTCTCTTCGTCGACATGATGAAGTCGATCTGGTTTTTAATTGCACCGTCGGGACTCATCCAAGTCCATTTTCTGTGCTCGCGTTTCTTAAAGAAGGAGTTCCGACGTCCAACCCCAAATTGCCCCACCCTCAGCTCGTCACCATCTCTCTTGCCCAGTTTCGCGTTGAAGTCCCCCATAACAACGGTGAAGTAGGTTCTGGAGCTATGCTTGGCTTTTGAGATATCATCATACATAGCCTCCACCTCGTCGTCGGAGTGCGTCGAAGTCGGCGCGTACACCTGTATGACCTTCAGCGAGTATCTCTCAGATACTCTGAGTATAAGGTACGCCACCCTAGCCGACACACTCTCGATCTTCACCACGTTGTTTACGAGGGACTTGTGGACGATGAACCCGACACCTCCCTGGGACTGTTGGTCGCCCTCCCGGAAATAGAGCAAGTTGCCGGACTTTAGGATTATCGTGTCCTCGCCCTCTCTTCGGACTTCTGACAATCCCACAATGTCCCAACGCAACTTGCTCAATCCTTCCTCCAGTTCCACTAACTTTTCGTCGGTCCGCAGTGTACGTGTGTTGTACGTTGCCAGGGTCAGAGGTCGTCGGTGGTGGTAGATTCTTAGCACCCCTGACCCCGCTAGCACCCTGGCCGCTACCATAACCAGGGCACCGGGGGTCGCCGGAACCTCGGGGCCGCGGCCTTGTTTGTAAATTCATGGGAGGTCGTTGCCATAATTTATTTGCTTGGTTATTGATGTTATTTCCTTTCCACAGCATGTCAGATCTGGACGCGCTGCAGGAGTTCCTGGCGAGCGCGACGGCGGAGCTCGGCTGGCTCAGCGAGAAGGAGCAGGTGGAACTGTCCCGCGACTGGGCCGACCCTCACATCAACCTGCCCGCGGTGCAACTCTACTATGAGGTAACTATCTTTTCTAGATCATTCTAGATTAGCGTTGAAAATTTCCGGATTAAATCCCGTTTCTTTCCAAACAGTTCGTTTTTTTCCTGATTTTTTCGAAAAAAAACAATGAAATTTTCCACTTTAATTTTCAGCTCTAAACCTATGTAAATTCGGCCTAATTTTCACTTATACCAGGAGAACGCGATGTCCCAGAGGAAAAGTCAATCGAAACAGATGGCAAAGAATGACAGTGACAGGGACATTGATTGTTTCTGAAAAAATCCGAAAAAAACGGAAATAAAAACGAAGTTTTCATACATTCCCGAAAAAAACATTTTGTTTTTTTCCGACATTTTCAACGCTATTCTAGATTCAAGGAGAACTCCTTGGAAAGTTCTACACCGCAGACGAGTCACGTCTCACTCTTTTCCGCCACATTGCTGTGCATTTTTCTGGAACGTTCCAGATCCCAAGCAGGGAATAATCCTTGGGAAGTTACACGGGTCAAAATTCTTTTCGTTGTCCTGTTTCATACCACTCTGTAACGCCAATGAACAAGTTGCTGTTTCGACTCAGTATATAAAAAAACCCGGTGCACTTGTATTTCTTGTTCACGCTAGATTTTAATCCATCGAAATTGAAAACAAAACATCATCTCATACAAAAATCACCGCTGCGTCACGTTTTTTAGGGACACAAAATAAGACAACGAAAAGAATTTTGACCCACACCTCAAATCAGGCAGATCTCACTCTACGTTTTTGCCGCGTATAGCTATAAGTACATAGCGCGGTTACGGGCGACAGTGTAAATCAGTTGACCTAAATATGTAACTTCAAATTCAAATAATGTATTGTATGAAGTGAGTAGTAATAAATGATGTACAGGTAGTTTTGCAGTTCTTTACAATCAGCTAGTATATCGCGCACAATAGATTTTCATTACATGTCATTGGATAATATTTTAATATCAATATATTAGAATTATGAATATTATAATGTATGAAACAAAATTATGAAATTATTATTATTATTTATTACGAAGATAAAGAAGTCAATGACATGCCATGAAAAGTGATACGAGAACAGATGATCAATAAAATAATCAGTACAGTTCAGTGCAAAGACGTTACGATGTTCTTATTACACGGAATTAAAATGCATTTTTACATATATACCACTTATTTTACATTTGACTGTAGAAATTCAGTATTATATTGAACTTGTATTTTCTCCTAGCTTTCATGAATGCTGTAACATGTGAAACTATCCATAAAACGATGTTGTTGTACAATTTGTTTAAAATATGTTTACAATTCCGTTTTAATCCTTGCAAGCATTCCTTTGGAGAGGACGGCGAGGTTTGTTCATTTGATTTAATTTTATATTTATTTGCCTTTTTATTTTCAAGCTTATTAAATGCTTAACCGTCTAACTGGCAACAGGAGTTACATTTTCTAGAGTTATGGCAGTTTTCTTTGTTGAGCTGTTTTGATTTTGGGATTTATTAAATTGTTTTTACTTTAGAACCTTTCAAACATTGCTTACCGCATATTATTTGGTTGTCGAAAAACGAGAGTAAGCCGTAATAGTTAAAACAGGTTTAAACATGATATATCTACTTATTATAACGTAACGGCACTTAATTGCTTACAAATATGCTTTGAAAACTGCCGCCACCGTAAGAATTTTGAGTATATACTCGATTAGATCTTTCATTATAATGTAAATGGTGAATTAATATTCAACTCATTATCTAATACGTCGTATTGTCATGTACGGGTGCGTATCATAATGAATACGCACTTTTAGTATAATTACAGTTTACAAACGTTCATAACGTATACTAACGTTAGGTATAATGTATTAAACATCTATTTCCAAATAGTATAATACAAAAATAATATAACGTTAATAATATATACCGTTGTTTAGTATAACGTACATATTAACGAATTCCGTTTCATATATCAATATAAAGGTATAAAAGTTAAAACATATACTAACATCTGATATAACGATATAAATATAACTGCCAGAAAAGTAAGAAAGTTAGGTTAAGTTCTACAAAAAGGTTATATTACTTACCCTTTTCAATCCGTTCTAGCCTCGAAACCTAAGCAATCCAAGTAATAAATCAGGGTAAAACCGACTTGGATTGGTTAGGTTTCGAGCGTAGTTTCCCGGATAAATAAAAGACCTACTTACTTTTAATTCATCGTTTACGCATCGTCATCCTTGCGAAACCAAAAAAAGGGGGGACGGGGGGGCGTAGCCCCCCACGAGGGGGGCTCGGGGGGCGGAGCCCCCCGCATTAAAAAATAAAATTGTACATCCCCTACTCTAACCTGGATAGGTTCGTTAGGTACCTTTTATCCCTTAGAGCAGAAATAGAAGCCCCGCGCAGCGGGGCTTCGTCGACCGGTTCCCAGGTCTAAATCGCTTCCTATACGGATACGGCTTAATAAACGGATAAATAGTAAATCAATTCAAATGAAATATAATGATAATTCTATAGTTTAATTATAAAAAAAATTGTAGGGGCTTATATTTTGTGCAAGATAGTTGTTTTGTATATTAGATTATTTCAATGTTATACCAATTAATCGTTATCGTAAACGATATTATATGTTACGTTCATTATACATTTTACAATTATTCATTTAATAATTATACCTTTTATATGTTATATTTATTACACGTTAGGCATTATACATTTATACAAACTGAATTTATACATTATGATTTATATAGCATAAGTTCGTATACGTTATATTACTTACCCGTCATGTACCCCCCTTATTCTTAAACGCAGAGGGTATGCAGTAAATTCGGATGCTGTTATACCTATTTTGACGTCGAGTGGTAGGCAAATGGGTATAAAAATATTCGAATTGCCAACCCCTGTACATGACTGCGAAGGTTAAAAAACTCTGAAATTTGGTACTAACCTTTCTCGTTTTAAGTGCAGTATTGTAATAGAAATGTCGTTGCAGCAACTCATGTCCTCGCTGGAGAAGAGAGAGCTTCAGTTCAGCAACGTGATCGACCGCGGGGAGGCACTCATCGCTCAACACCACCCGGCCAGCAAGACTATCGAGGCGCATCTGCAGGTCGGTACTCTTTGATAATCACAACATAGGGTCTACATTTACACACATAACACCACAACGCGTTGATGTCTTTCATATGAAGAATAAGTTTACAGCGCTAGTTGAAATCTTATTCTTAGTAAAAACACAACACAATCGTTAGCTTCAGATTATGTTGTTTCTAATAAGAAAAATATTTCAACGAGCGCTGTAAACTTATTCTTCATATTAAAGACTTCAACGCGTTGTGGCTTGAATTTTTGTAGGACTTAGGCCTCGTAAGTTCTGGTCTGTTAGCAACAGTGTTTGGTACTCAACTACTCAGTTGCTTAAGTGGTGTAGGCCTACATAGGAGGTTTAGTCAAGATTGTTCATTAAAATGTAACGTTTTTGTACAGGTTATGCAGTCGCAATGGGCATGGGTACTGCAACTGACTCTTTGTCTGGAAACGCATTTGAAACACACCACCCACTACCACAACTTCTTCGAGCAGGTTAAGGAGGCCGAGAAATGGATACAGAAGTGAGTATCAGTAGCTAAGAGTTGTTATGGCAATCAGCAGTCTTACCGCGAACTACGAAATTGGCAAATATCGGGGTTTTTATCTGATAAATATCTGAATTTTACGAACTTCGGTATTCGCGGTAGCAAGCCCGATCAAACCAAAAATTTGGAGGAAAGAACTGATTTACTGTTACGAGATTTTATTTCCAGATTTTACAACTTTTTTTTACACAATTTATTCTAATATGTAAATTTGTATACAGTACCAAACAAGCGCATTTTTCACCTACTCGTAAATTTAATTCATTATAAATTATTTTTGGAAAGACGACCTTTTCCAGTCAGCTTTTCTATCCTTTTAATGTGTATATTATGACAAGTTGAACTTTCTTCATAAAATGTTAAAAAAGTAGTTTATACGTTTTTTTAAGTCTTTTTTGTCTAACGTATTTGTGAAAACACAATTCAAATTATTTATTAACGAAATATTTTGATTTGTACTTTTTATTTTTCCCCAGTAGTCACACTACTTAATACTTTCCTCGTAAGGCCCAATGTACATTACAATGCACACTCCACTTCAATGAAATTTGAACCTTTCATAAACTCGATAAAGTCACTTTTCCTTTGTTTGATTGATTTTAAATGCAAACAAAATTCGACACTGTTCCTTACACAGCAAAGTTCAAAATATGATTTAAAGAAATTAGTATGGTGGGCCTTACGAGGATATATTTTTTTTGTCTTTTTTATCGGTTTCTAAGTAAGATTACGAGTATTCCTTGAGGCAGCGCTTTATGGAATAATCTTCTCCTTTACCCACAAATACACACCTTTCGAACTTACCGAACTTAGGTCGATTTATGTAAAATTTTCCAGTGACACGACAATCAATGCTAATCCCAATTCCTTAATTAATTACGAGATAATTAAACTAAGAATGAATTTGGTTAATTATTAATATTTTCTTCGTTTACCGCGAGGATTACTCCTGAAATAAAACCCCCGCAGACCACGAACCCTGTAAAGTGTTCGAAACGTCGGAATGAAGTTAAAGTTAATTAATATACGCGAGTTTATCCGTTTTCGTAGTTTTATTTCTTGGTTAATTAGTCTTAAATTAATATATATTCTTAACTGTCAAATGTTCATTCTTAGAAATCAACTATAATTCCAATTTCTTTACAGACGCGAAGAAGCTCTAAACACCACATTCTCCCAATCGGAATTCACCCTCGATCAAGGCGAACGCCTCCTGAAGGGCATGCAAGATCTGCGCGAAGAATTGAACTCCCATGCTTCAGTGGTGGCCCGGCTGGTCGAGGAGGCCCAAAGTGTGAGGCCTGTGAAGCAACGCCGGGCACCTATCACGAGGCCGATTAGGGCTGAGACTGTGTGCGCTTATAAACATGCTAATGTGAGTATGATATAGTTATCTTATTGGTGGGGCCCTTACGGATGCACTTCGACCCATTAGGATCTTTTGTGTAATTGCCCCCTGTTTCGTCTACCCCAGGGATTGTTCTATCAACTCAATATGTTTGAGAATGGACCCTAGCGGTAGCGTTTTGACCTTCGGTTCCAGATAGCCGGTTCCGAAGTTTTTCGGCATGACATTCGCACATCAAGTGTTTCATTGTCTCCTTTCTCCATGATATGATAATTAGGGAAGTTTTGTTTGTAGGATTGGTAGAGGCCTAAAGAGGCCGGTGAAGCAACGACGAGCCCGCTACATAAGGCGAATCTGGACTATGAATGAAATTACTAACATAAATGTTATCACTTGATTTGTTCGAAGTTTATATTTTTTTTGTATTTACATGGCGATCCTGCCGCCGTAATAAATAATGTTCTTAAAAGTTACATTTTATCCACTGCCCGATTACCGTAATTTTATTTAGACTATGTAATGTGGATGACAATATAATATGATGATATTATGGAGCTGATCTGACGAATATTGCCGAAAGTCCTCATAGGAATTTGTGTTCGAAACTACGTAACCTTATCAAATTTGCATTCGTTAGATTCGTCTTAGTGAAACCATAAAACATACTATATTACATGATAAAAATATAATATTTGACAAGAACTTTTACAGAGTTTGTATGGAACATAATTTTTTTTATCGAATCTGATATCGCTGCCATAGTAAAACTTCATCAATATGACTTAAGAGTTAACCCTCTAAAATTTGAACGATGAATAAAAAATAACCCTGTATACATGGCGACCCTGCCAAATTGCCAATGTTATAAAGTTTGGATGTTTTGCGATAAATATTTTCTTTTACGTCTGTAATGCGGTGTATTTTTTGGTATTCTATTTAATTTGAATACTCTATTTATCAGCTGGCAATCGAGAAAGGTTCAGCGGTGACTGTGGTGGACAACTCAGGCCGCTCCCGCTGGCTGGTCCGCCTCGGAGGCGCCGGGACCGAAGCCCAGCTGCCGGGCGCCGTGCTGGCGCTGCCGCCGCCCTGTCCACTGGCCGTGGAGCAGGCTAACAGGCTCAGCCAGGCCTCCGAGCGGGTGAGTGGCTGTATAGCGGTGATGGTGGACAACTCAGGCCGCCTCGGAGGCGCCGGGACCGAAGCCCAGCTGCCGGGCGCCGTGCTGGCGCTGCCGCCGCCCTGTCCACTGGCCGTGGAGCAAGCTAACAGGCTCAGCCAGGCCTCCGAGCGGGTGAGTGGCTGTATAGCGGTGATGGTGGACAACTCAGGCCGCCTCGGAGGCGCCGGGACCGAAGCCCAGCTGCCGGGCGCCGTGCTGGCGCTGCCGCCGCCCTGTCCACTGGCCGTGGAGCAAGCTAACAGGCTCAGCCAGGCCTCCGAGCGGGTGAGTGGCTGTATAGCGGTGATGGTGGACAACTCAGGCCGCACCCGCTGGCTGGTCCGCCTCGGAGGCGCCGGGACCGAAGCCCAGCTGCCGGGCGCCGTGCTGGCGCTGCCGCCGCCCTGTCCACTGGCCGTGGAGCAGGCTGGCAGGCTCAGCCAGGCCTCGGAGCGGGTGAGTGGCTGTATAGAGGCTCAGCGGTGATGGTGGACAACTCACCTCGGAGGCAAAAAGCAGGCAGGCCTCGGACCGGGTGAGTGGCTGTAGCACACAGAAAGAAAGAAAAAAAAATTTGTTACACAACATACTGGATGAAATCTTTTATATGATACAAAATCATAATTATATTCTGGATCTCCGGGTGAGTGACTGTAGCACACAGAAAGAAAGAAAAAAAAAATTATTTGTTACACAACATACTGGATGAAATCTTTTGTATGATACAAAATCATAATTATATTCTGGATCTCCGGGTGAGTGACTGTAGCACACAGAAATACAAAAAAAAGAAAATAGTAAAATCTGAGTTAGTAGAAAAAGAAAAAAAGGTAAACAAATATGGCGGACCGGCAATCGCATTTGTTGTCTATGAAAATAGTGATGGGACCGATGGGAATAGTATTAACTTTAATCGACCAAATATCATCATCATCATCATCAGCCTATGTTAGTCCACTGCTGGACGTAGGCCTCTCCTATTAACTATGCGTATAGACGCATTAGGAGGTAAATGCCCATAATCGCCACGCTGGGCAAGCGGATTGGCGATCGCAGTAATGTGTCCACTATGATGACGCTGCTGCCCATCATCAATCTTGTAGAATGGTCAGTGACACTTAAATCCCTTAGTCGACTCTTACGACACCCGCAGGAGGAGTTGGGGTGGTGACAAATGTATTCTTACTGCCGTCACCACACGGCAAGCGACACAAGTGCGTAAAACTTGAAATTCGAAACGAGTGGCGATTTTTTAAAACATGACCGACATGTGTTTTAAATCGACACGAGTTACGAATTCTGTTTTTGCACATGTCTCGTACGACGTTTTTTTATTGCAGATGGCCCTCCGAAGTTTTGGACCTGACGTAAAATGACACATTTCTCGCACTAGAGCCTAAAAAAGGCACCATCTATACTAAAAAATATTTGTAACAAAACATACTGGATGAAATCTTTTATATGATATCAAATAACATTTTCTGGATCTGTCTGTTTAATATAATTCAATACTTCGAAATAAGTTTATGCAATAAGTGCAATTTAACCATTGCTATGATAACCATCCATGGAGAAAATCTGTAATAATTCATATCGTTGATTTGTTGTGTCATGCGGAAAGTGAAGGCCTTTAAATGCTAAGCACGCCCATACAACTCACAAGCCTTCTCCTACCGAACAAGCTGTAACATGCTATAATGGGTAGTGTTTCGGCGGTTCCGTGGGAGTTGCCGAATCCTACGCCGGATCAGGCGACGAAACAGAGACTTCCTGTTATGTCGCCAAAATAACTTAGATTAATAATGTATGTTAATATGTATGTTAGTTTGTAAGGTATGTATCTATGGGCCTTCGATGCCTGAAAATAAATGGATTATTATTATTATAATCATCCGCAGGTGATCCAGCTGTGGCAGAGGAAACAGCTGCGCATGCGGCAGAACATGATCTTCGCCACCATCAAAGTCGTCAAGGGCTGGGACTTCCCACAGGTAAGTTTATCTTGCTTTAGGTTCAAGTTTTATCTCGTTTTCGAATACAAATGCTTGCGCCACTCAAACTTTTATTTTTGACTAATGGTTGACTGGTAGGAATGCCTCAAGGCATTAAATCCGCCAATTATACTTTTTTCCTATTGTGAAATAAAAAATAAATAAGTTTTCCAAACGTAATATATAATGGTGACAAAGTTAAGTATAGTTACGAAACATGATGATTTATGAAGTATCATTTTCATAATTTAGCAGTATCAAGACAAAATATGTGTCTAAATTATTGTGCTTTTATAAATTTACATGGTTATTATGCCTTTAAGTTGTAAACCCAGGCTTCTTCGAACGTAGGTACTATTGTAATCGTCGACTGACAACCAAAACTCACTATTAAAACTGTCACTACTCTTAGCAACCTCTTGTGTCAGTACTCAGTATTGAATCAGAAATGAGTTACGATCTATATTTCCAGTAGGTATTTGTTACTTAGTGAGTTTTGGTTGTCAACCGACGGTATGTTTGTATTGTAAGTTGTAAACAGAGTTTTATTCCTGTTTCCGCTCAGGGTTCTACTATGTCATTTCTAGATTCTTCGCTTCATATAGGATTGCATTGCATGGTTAAATATACGCCCCCGCTGTATATTTTTCTTTATGTTACAATGTTCTATTTCATCACACTTGCTGTCTAAGCGCGCCATTGCTTGCATGCGTAGCGGGAGCAATAGAAAAGTGAAATTCCCTAGGGAGTAATAGAAATGTCAGTACGTCATTTAATAATGTTATGTCTTAAAACTAATTTTTTTGTCGGTGTGATGAAAAACATTGTATGCATCACGGTCGGTAAGCGGAATACTAACTAGTCTTAAAAGCACTCCGCCTGACGGCGTCGGGCTTCTAACACTCTCGTTAGTGATTCCGTACTTACTTCCCTTGATGCACAATGTTCTATTCCCATTGATTTAGAATATATAAGTGGATCCCCAAACAGCTCAAAAAAATGGCCCCAAAAAATGGGCTGAGGAAGTAAATATTGCTGTCCTTTTGCTCCGCTATTCAGTTCTGACAGTTGACATTTGGTCACCTTACGGTATAGCATCATTATTCCTTAAACATAAAAAGTTTCTACTATTTTGCGGTGTTGTTCGCAAATTTGACACTTATTGCTCACTTCACAAAGTTTTTTATTCTTTGAGTTTTTTTTATTATAGTTTATTGTAAGTGAGCGTTATTAGCTTCAACTGAAACGTGATAGAAATGACTTTTAGTGCCACTTTTCTTGGTTTTTTTGTTTGGCTCTGTGCGTCCATTTATTATTTAATGTCATTGACTATTCCTGATCATACTTTAATAATCGCCTAATTATCCAACAGTTCGTAGCCATGGGTGCCGAACAGCGCCAAGCCATCCGTCGCGCTCTCAACGAGGATGCAGAGAAACTGCTGAGCGAGGGAGACCCCGCCGACCCGCAACTACGGCGTCTGCGCCGAGAGATCGACGACGTCAACCGACTCTTCGACGAGTTCGAACGACGGGCGAGGGCTGAAGGTAGGAAACTACTGAGCGAGGGAGACCCCGCCGACCCGCAACTGCGGCGTCTGCGCCGAGAGATCGACGACGTCAACCGACTCTTCGACGAGTTCGAACGACGGGCGAGGGCTGAAGGTAGGAAACTACTGAGCGAGGGAGACCCCGCCGACCCGCAACTGCGGCGTCTGCGCCGAGAGATCGACGACGTCAACCGACTCTTCGACGAGTTCGAACGACGGGCGAGGGCTGAAGGTAGGAAACTACTGAGCGAGGGAGACCCCGCCGACCCGCAACTGCGGCGTCTGCGCCGAGAGATCGACGACGTCAACCGACTCTTCGACGAGTTCGAACGACGGGCGAGGGCTGAAGGTAGGAAACTACTGAGCGAGGGAGACCCCGCCGACCCGCAACTGCGGCGTCTGCGCCGAGAGATCGACGACGTCAACCGACTCTTCGACGAGTTCGAACGACGGGCGAGGGCTGAAGGTAGGAAACTACTGAGCGAGGGAGACCCCGCCGACCCGCAACTGCGGCGTCTGCGCCGAGAGATCGACGACGTCAACCGACTCTTCGACGAGTTCGAACGACGGGCGAGGGCTGAAGGTAGGAAACTACTGACCGAGGGAGACCCCGCCGACCCGCAACTACGTCGTCTGCGCCGAGAGATCGACGACGTCAACCGACTCTTCGACGAGTTCGAACGACGGGCGAGGGCTGAAGGTAGGAAACTACTGACCGAGGGAGACCCCGCCGACCCGCAACTACGTCGTCTGCGCCGAGAGATCGACGACGTCAACCGACTCTTCGACGAGTTCGAACGACGGGCCAGGGCTGAAGGTAGGAAACATGATATAGATAACATTGCAGGTAAGGGCTTGTCCATTAATCACGTCATACGATTTTGGCCTATTTTAGACCCCCCCACCCCCCATAGTGATATTTGGTGATTTATTCTGGCCCCCCAGGCCAATATGACGTGTAATTTTTTGCCAACTTAAGTAGTCCTTTTAATAACACTTGAATTTGTACGTACTTTTTTGCCAACTACGAGGTAAATGTTCGCGAAGTTTTAAAACTTAGTGTTGAAAGTGTTTTATAAAAAAGTAAATTTTTTTTACTGTTTTAATACTGTTCAGCAGATACGAGTGTAACAAAAAATTACACATGATTTGTCGTGTTGACCCCCCCTCCCCCTATACAGTATGACGTGATTAATGGACAAGCCCTAAATTACTAATGCATGGCGACCCTGCCAAGCTTTGGTTGCGAGTTATCGACGGCAACTGTTTCATCACTAAAGCTAAAAGTAAAGTAACCCTGCCGGACTTGGCTACGTTGTATGTACTACATATAGACGGCGTCAACCGACACTTTGACGAGTTCGAGCGACGGGCTAGGGCTGAAGGTAAGATGACATAGATTACAGGGATACTAATACATGGCGACCCTGCCAAGGTTGCGATAGATCAACGACGTCAACCGACTCTTCGACGAGTTCGAACGACGGGCGAGGGCTGAAGGTAAGATGGCATAGATTACAGGGATACTAATACATGGCGACCCTGCCAAGGTTGCGAGAGATTGACATCAAATGTTTTTGATGAATTTGAGTGATGTGAGTGCTAGGGACATACATATTGTAGGTAGTGGCTACGGAATGACCCTGCCGAACTTTGACAATTTGAACTGAAGGTGAGAAACATATTGACATATTTAACTTATTTTCGAGCCATCCCGGACGAGATTTGTAGGAATTGGCCGAAATAAAAGAGTAATTGATGATCTCAATAACTTTTTATTTCTTATTTTCACTTTACATTACACCGCACCGACCATCGCACACAGTATGCCCTCACGCCATAGTTCTTTTCTCTCCCTTCCACACACTTTCGCTCTCCTTCACTCAATCATTCAGGGTTCGTTCAGAAACAAAACAATGTTGCCACTTAGATCTACAAGCGCACATACATATCCACAAACTTGCTTTGATTTGTCTATGTAAAATAAGAGTGAAACCATGTAACAAAAACTACAAGTGAGTGGATAAATAAACTTCAGTTAAGGGATTCGGAGAGTTATATCGGTTACTGGTTCTGCTGCGGATTACCTCATTTTAATATGATCTCACAGAGAGACTCCCAGCATACCCTCTGTTGCCCTTGCATTGCAAGGTGGACTGATGACCTGGTGAAGGTCGCAGGAGACATTTTGAAGATTTCGAGCGACGGGGTACTGAAAATGGTAGATAGACATACAAATTTCGCTGAAGTAAGGTAGCCGTTAGCTCTAGGAATACAGAAATGCTTTGGTATCGAAATTACAGAGAAATGACCACAGGGCGACCTAATTTTAAATTAATTTGATGCATAAAATAAACCATGGTTACAGAGATATTTCATACTGAATAAATCTCTATTTTTGAATGATAAAACCATGCGCTTTTGCAACATAAAAATGTAGTAGTAGTAAGGGTCACGGTCCATACAAAGTTGAGAAAAATTGTGCGCTGCGAGTTACAGTTTTGTAATTTTAACCAGAGCTAGAGGGTCTCAAAATAGTTGTTTTTAGATGTGGAGGGAAAACTAATTCCCCCCCTGAGCGCGGGGGGAGGGGGGTGAATGTGCATGCGGAAGGGTTGCGTTTAATATTTTTTTACTAATTAATGAGGTCTACTATGCGTTGTTTGGTATCATTTTCGTGTAAAACGGACCTGGAAAATTCATTTTTTGTCATAAACATGAGCAATTTCATATAAAAATGTAGATTTTTTGGAGTGAAAGTAAAAAAGTTACCGTTTTTATTTTAATTTAAGCGTCATATAAGTATTAAAAAACAAACGTATCCAATTAAAAAAAATAGTGTAAGATAGCATATTTATTGCAGATATTCAAAATATACACATTTTGTAATCTTTCATACAAAAATTCACTGAAAAAAAAATTTACCTGACGCGTACCTCCAACAAAAACCTCCGCGTAACCTCAAAAAAGTGACTTTTGTGCCGGCAACTGCTCATAGATTATACATATTTTTGTACTTACATATTATTCTTTCTTATTACAATTGTAAATATTTATTGATATGAAAGTAAATTGAATATTTTCTGATCATCTTTTTTTAAATTACCTAAGATTATTAAGAATTTTATTTGTTCAGATTCTATTTTTAGATTTTATCGATTATTGTTTACCGCGTGTATATTATATATCTGGTCTATCTGATCACATGTATGATATATAGTATCTGATTATATGAATCGGAATGGGTAATCATTTTTACAAGTGTTATTAGGTAATGATCTCATTACCAAAGACGATAAAGGTAATTTTCACTAACCGGGACTAAACAACTTTACTAACCCAGTTCACCCACGTTAAAAGTTTATATCATATGGGATTTGACAATCAATTGTTAAACGTTTACTTCATAAATCATCATTATTACCATATCAGCCGAAAGACGTCCACTGCTGAACATAGGCCTCCCCCAAAGATTGCCACAATGACCGGTCCTGTGCCACTCGCATCCAGCGGACTCCTGAGACCTTCACTGTCCACCTTGTGGGGGGCCTACCCACGCTGTGCCTTCCACCTGCGAGGCCGCCGCATTGGCCATCGGTTCTACGTGCAATGAGCCCCGCCCACTGCCACTTTAGTTTAGTGATTCGGAGAGCTATGGAGCTATACTTTGGTTCTGCTGCGGATCGTCTCATTTTTAATACGACCTCGCAGAGAGACTCCCACCATAGCCCTCTCCATTGCCCTGTGGTTGACTTTAAGCTTTCTTATGAGGCCCATTCTAAACGACAACGTTTCAGTACCGTATGTCATCACTCTTTTAAATCTTTGATCAGTGTGTGTTGCCACACTGATCAAATACTTTTGTCTTCAAGAACTGCGGAATATTGGACGAAAAGATGTGTCGTAGCTTCCCAAACGCTGCCCAACCTATTCGGATTCGATGATTGACATCTTACTCAAAGTTGGACCTACCTAACTGGGTAGTTTGTTCTAGGTATATTATAGTCGTCTACACCTTCGAGTTTAGTCTCCGATTGTAACGGGAGCTTTCGTCTAATCCGTGTTCATCCTAAGACGAACTCGCTCGAAGGCGCTACTGAGGTCAGCGAGCATCGTACTGAAATCTTCCAAGGTCTCAGCCAAGACCACCGTATCATCAGCGAATCGAAGGTGAGTGAGGTACTCGCTGTTTATGTTGATACTCACCTTCTCCAGTCCAGTCTTAAAGACATCTTCCAGTGCAGCGGTAAACAGATTAGGGCAGATGACACCTCCTTGCCTGACTCCCCGCTGCAGAATAATATGCTACAAGCTCTGGTCTTGGAGTCGGATTGATATAGTGGCGCTTTCGTACAAACACCTCAACATTTCGACATAGCGGTAGTCTACTTGGTACCGTTAAAGAGACTGTAGTACTGCTCAGAGTTTCGAACAAATCGAAGGCCTTGGGGGTTACCATGACGTACTAATGCAATTCAGTTTAGGTTCTGGGAAAGCCTTATCCCTTTCTCTCGACTTAAATTAAACCGCATTAGTACGTCATGGTAACCCCCCTTATCGTAGTCCACAAACGCTAAACGCTAAACAGAGGGGCAGGTTATACCTATTCCTCGGTCTTCTGTATAACATTTACGAAACCCCAATTCGGAAACCAGCTTATTCGGCAGGCTGGAAGTCATCAAGCCTGCGTGCAAGAGGATTCGTAATGACTCTTGAAAACATCTTATAAATATGGCTCGGAAATGAGATGGATCGGTAGTTCTTCAATAAGGCGTTGTCATCTTTTTTCAAGCACAATACCACTCTTCTGTTCCATGCCTAAGGCGTTCTCCCTTCCGGAGTTGAACAACTTCTGAAGGGCCATAAGGATTGGTTTACCACCTGGCTTCAGATGCTCAGCTATAATTCCGTCTTCCCCAGACGCCCTGTTATTTTTGAGCTATTCAAGAGCCATTCTAATATCACATAGGCTGATGTCCGGGATATCCTCTGTATAGTGCCGGGTTAGTCACGTACTTCATAAGAAATTTATCAATTATCAAATTCCGTGTGAAATAAACGTTTAACCCGGGTTGCTTGGTTAACCCAGGTTGATGCAATTTGCCCTAACAGACATTATGGAGTATTTTATTTACGCAAAATCGCTAAATTCCCGCAGTAGAAACGTACTGTCAACAATAAGTTAAAGCAACGTCCCTTTTTTATTCGAGGTACGCGACAGGTGCAATTTTTTTACAACTTATTTTTGCATGGAAAGTTCCACAAAGTATATATTTTTAAAAACTGCAATAAATACGCTATCTTGTAGTATTTTTTTTATATAACGCAACAATCAAAATAGAAACGGTGCTTATTTTACCTTTAAACCAAGAATTATTTTTTTATATATGAAAATCCTCATGTTTATTATCAAAAATGAATTCCCCGTGTCTGTTTTATATGAAAATGATACCAAACAATGAATAGTAAGCCTAAATATTAGACGAAAAAAATTTAAACATAACCCTTCCGTTTGCACATTCACCCCCCTCCCCCCTCGTTCAGGGGGGGAATTGGTTTTCCCTCCACATCTAAAAAAATGTATTTTTACACCCTCTAGCTCTGGTAAAAATTACAAAACTGTAACTCACAGCGCACAATTTTTTCCATTTGGACCTCTACTAGTAGTGCAGTTATATGTCATAACATGATTTATGGAACTAAGAGATAATTGCCAACTGAAGCAATATTTATTTATCTTATTGAGTCTACCATTAAAAAGTTTAATTATGGCGATAACATCTTATTGACATTTATAAATACCCCGAGACGAGAGATAATTGAATTACAACTGCAATCAATCAATTTTATTTCTTTCTACGAGTCGCTAAGTGAATAATTGTGGTACAATTGGTTTGTTTTCTTGCCATATTTAGGGCACAACTGTTAAGTGACCTTGTGTGTTTATAACGTACAATTACATTGGAGTATAATAACGTATAATAATAATAAAAAAAATATTTCAGCCTATATAATGTCCTACTGCTGGGCACAGGCCTCCTCTCATATATGAGAGGGATTGGGCTATAGTCCCCACGCTGGCCCTAAGCGGGTTGGGAACTGCACATACACCTTTTGAATTTCTTCGCGGGTGTATGCAGGTTTCCTCACGATGTTTTCCTTCACCGAAAAAAAAAGAATTGTAAAGTATTATTACATTAAAAAAAATAAGTATTGGGATACACTAGCTGTATCCCAATGCTACCAGCGATGCCACGGGGGGATATAAGTACTTAGCTCAAACATTTTTGTAGAGTATTTTAATTTATAGCCTCCAAAGGCCCTGCCATATCAGAGAAATATCCAAAATTCGTCATTGAATTTTGGCAGGAAATAAAGTTGATTTTAGAAAAAAAATTACAAGTATTATAAATATATTAAAATATTATCGTACTGGGCTACTCACGTATCCACTCACTTGCTTCATGTAGCTTTTGTTACATGTCATCACTCTTATTTTACATAGACATAGAGTCTATCGCAAAAATCAAAGCATGTGAGTAGGTATTTAAGTCGATGATTGCTCGACATGTTTCGACCCATTATGAGGAGGGTCCTCGTCCGGAGCACCCTCGGCCAAAACCCGACGCGTACGAGTATTATAAACTTTATTCTAAATTTAATAGAATTAAAATTTGTTCGAATTTAATAATGAGTAGGTCCATAAGAAATGTCTTACAATAATCGACCTAATCCTACAGTAGGTACTAAAGGCAGGTCAATAAAGGGTTGTGTTGTGGGTGCTAACCGACGATATACATCATCATCATATCAGCCGAAAGACGCCCACTGCTGAACATATGCCTCCCCCAAAGATTGCCACTATGACTGGTCCTGCGCCACCCGCACGATATACAAATACTTAAATTCATAGAAAATGTGATAAACACAAAAATGAACGCCCTCACTGTTTATTACCGTTCCCTTTAAATCCTTATGATTTTTTCATTGATTTCTCAAATAAAGTATCTGAACCATTACGTTTATTTGTCGTACGGGCAGATACTGTCGCGTGAGATAGCGAACGAAATGATAGCGTAATTGCGGAGTGGGTGGATATACCTTAAATCTTCTTTTATCGCTCAGCTCGTCTTGATACTTGTCACGTAGTCTGTACACTTTGCGTGGTGCAAAAACGGTTTCTCGATTTCTAACTAAAACACGGTGATACTCGCCCAGCTATCGGCTATCACCGCCGGGCGAGTATCGCCGTGTCTCTCTTATTTACACGGGAGTGCATATTTTTTGTTCGTGTTTATAGCCGATAGTTCATAGCTTATTAGCTCGCTGTGACACCAGTGCCATATGGACCTGTTTACCATGTGTACGATTAGTAATATGGACATACTTATTAACATAGAACATCGAACTAGGTAATTTACATTTTATTAAATTTCAATCAGAGTTGCATTTATTTTGGTTTTTGATTCGTAAAATTTTCGAACTAACTCTAATCAACTTAGTTTCAGTAATAGGTAGTAGTAGGTAAAGAAATTAATAAAATAAATCGTTCAAAGTATTCTTGCAAGCATCAAACATACTTTTAACCATCAATCAACAAGCACATGACAGTAGCGTAGTCCTACGGGAGCCACAATTAGTCCGTACTACGGAGACGAGAGAGATTGACGGTGGACGTGATCGGTCTGTGACGTTAGTTTACTTGTGCCCTTTTATCGGTTAAAGTGCGAGTTAGACTACTGTGTTGTTTAGTTGTGTGAAAATAAGTTAAAGTTCATTTAAGAAATGGTACAGAGACTTACAGAAATTACGATCGCGATATTTTCTGTAACGAAAATATATAAATGATTACCATTTGAACATACGAACTGTCTATTTTTGCAATGGCTATTTATTAGGTAATTAATTATATCTAATTAACATTCAAAAGTGACATTATATCGACATTTTGTGCCTTATTGTTTACGCAATACAGATCATCAAAAATGAAGAAGATTAAGCGAATATTCTCGAGAGGAAAAGACGGTAATTTTTGCAGTTTTTTTTCCATATTTACCAAGTGACAAATGCAAAACGAGATGCCCTTTTCTTGATTCGAACCCGGGACCTGAGCTACGGATTGGTATTTGACGACCATAAAAATAGGTACCAATTCTTCTAACATTATGGTCAAAATTAGCAAAAATTAAGGGTCCACGGAAAGAAATGTCTACTTGTCTAGTCAATTCAAATTACAGAAGGAAAAACCACCTTTCTTTCAACAGAATAAGGTGTAAATTTGCCCTGATTTTTTAGAGCACTGAACGTGTTTTTTCCGTGGACTCGTCAAATGTGTTGTTTGCTCTATCAAGTATGTAATAGAATAATTTATTATACTCAATTTATGGGTCAAATATTAATGGCATACACTGTGCCAGGAATTGTGGCATCCATAGGCTAAGGTACTGCTTAACAATATGTGACGCTTCTTAGTCACTTATGGCCCGGCCACGACATTGGTCTAAGGCGACCGGCGGCGAGCGAATCCATGAGTTGGAGCGGGATGCCGATATGGGTACGAGAGGGAGCACCATACATTTACCGCTAAGCCGGTCGCTTTAGACCGATGTCGTGGCCAGGCCGTTATATCTTAAAATAGGTGAATACTTTTATAAAATATATACTAGCGGTCTCATAATTTAAAGATGAAAATATGTAGGCAATTCGAGAAGTGTTTTTATTGGCACGAATTGCAAGAAATATTGCTTTTCATATTCAATTATAGAAATACTTTCATCTGACGTGGTGTGGAAGTGATTGTCACTTGGTGATTAATTTATTTTTATAAATATCCAGAAATTTTGGCAGTAGAATTATAAGTCATATTTTTGGAGTACCGTGCAAATTGCAAATCTAGAATTATTTTAAAAATACGTTATAATTATCCGTCTGTCCGAATGTCAGAACCTACTTATGAAACGCGTATTGTTGACCGCTCGCAGAAAATTTGAATTGATCGCCCTTTTTACTGCCAAAGGCTGTTAGACGGAATTTAACTACCTAACACAAAAAATATGGCGCTAAATTTTGATTTTATTTAGGCCTTTACCTATTATTCTGAAGTCGACCCAAAAAAGCTATTTACACTTTGCATTCATAAATAATGTGATGACGGGCCGCCAATTAAGATTTGACAGCAATTTAAATAATGCAATTACCCGACTTTGACCTTCATCGTGTTCCAACAGTCTAAGGTCAAGCTGTGGTCCATCACCGTTATATATAGTCAATGAGTAACCTTATGAATGTATCTTTGAATGCAATCGTGATAAATGGCAGTTAGCAGATGGTATCGTAGGTACTCGTACTCCTGGTTGATTGTGGAATGAATGTCGACCTAAGCTTGTAACATCGACTGTTTTTTTCTACAAGCGAGTTATAAATCAATATCAAAGTAATGTTTATTCAATTTAGGAACGTCAACGCACTTATGAATGTCAAAATTGAAAAACAAAATGGTTTTTAGTAAAAATGGTGTCTTTTTTAGGCTCTATTGCGAGAAGTGGGTCATTTTACGTCAGGTCCAAAACTTCGGAGGGCCACACGTGCAAAAACGAAATTCGTAACTCGTGTTTTAAAATATCGCCACGCGTTTCGAATTTCATGTTTTTCGCACTTGTACTATTTTAATTTTGCAAACTATAAGCGATATTGTAATATAAAAACGCCGCGCCGATCAAGTTTAAACTCGTACAAAGATATCGTACAAAGCTGACTGCAATAGGTTTTTTAATGTCACGCTAATTGGGTGACCCTAAAACTGAGAATGGGTTTGATACATATTTATGGAGGTGACCGTACTAGAATGCAGTAATCTGTACTCTTTATTGATAACGACTCCTTGACAGTAACTAGCGCCTACTCGCGTGACATCATGTCGTTGCTCAATCACAAGGGCAATTTTAGGCGTCCGTCTTCGGTATGTAGGTGACCGAATGTCCAAAACATCTGTTTACGAACTACTATTAGTTTAGACGACGAGACGATTTGTAGAATCTTGGGTACCTGAGTCTTTATCATCTAATTATTAAAGGGTTAAGCAGGCTAAGATAGGACGTTCGACCACTGTGAGGAATAGTTGATATCGTAAATGTCAATTGTTTGTCTGCTCATTACTAGAAATTACTTCGTTAATTTTAGTTATCATTACCTATAGTATTGAAATCGCTCTAAGCTTGTTTATACATATATAACACGTAAATTCATTTGAATTGAAAAATGGAATAACAAATCAAAAAAGTTTATTGAATCAAAATAGAAACATTACATAATAAAAATTAACAGCGGTTCCCGAACTAGGCCGAGCCTGTATCTCGGGAACCGTAAAAGTCGGCGTATATCGTATAAACAGAAAAAGAATAGCCAAGTTTGACCTCTATTTATTGCAAAGTATAAAACGATTGTAAGTAGTGCAAGGCGGCAATTTTCAGCTTACATCCAGCATTCAAACACTTGCCCGTACAGAGTTCAGATGTTCCAGAGAATCGTTATAGTGTTTAGGACGAGGAGTTACGAACGAATGTGGTGTGATTATAGGCTCTCAGGTGATTTATGAAGTACACAGTCAAATTGTTATCATAACATGATATTAAATCGTTGCGTGGTGTAGTGGGAATGTGTTGTCTACTTTAGTAACAACAAATTGAGCAAGATGCTTTAGAGGCAACTTCGTCTGAAGTAAAAAGATACAGTTTCTAATAAACAACAATACATAGTTATTATACGATTGGAATAAATTGATGGACCACGTTAATACTCATAAATTAAGTATATCTTAATCCTATTTTATACCGGCTTTAATTGTGAGTTATGTCTCCGTGATATAATGCCGTAATGTCATTCATACAGCCAAGAATCAATATAACGGATAGCGGACGGCGGAAGCCATCTCTTTGAATCTACCAATCACAACAAGATAACCGCACGATTCGCCCATAGCCCTTTAAAATTAGAGAGCTTTGAAGGGTTAGTAGCATGAGGTATTCGCAATTCGTCTACGGAGCTACCCGTCTAATTCGCCAATTGGCTATATCGCACTTCGTCTTAAAGATTCGATAATGAAATACACAAGTGACGCTATATTGTTTTTGACATACTGCCAGCTATTACGTGAATCTAACTCTAAAATTTCTTCTTCCAGAGGAGAGCAAGAATGCCGCGCGCATCTTCACTGAGCAATCCTCCTCCCTGCTGGAACGCCTTGAAGTCCTGGAGCGACAGCTGCATGAGCGCATCGCGAGCCACATCCCCAGGGACCTGGACTCGTTGGAGCACCTGGTGCTGCAGCATAAGGACTGGGAGACTTCTGTGATGGCACTCAGCAGAGATCTGGAGGAGGTGCAGGCTACATTCAGAGGTGAGTGCTGTAACACTTGGACTTTTCACCGAGCAGTCCTCCCTGCTGGAACGCCTGGAAGTCCTGGAGTGACAGCTGCATGAGCCGACCTGGACTTCTTGGAGCACCTGGTGCTGCAGCATAAGGACTGGGAGACTTCTGTGATGGCTCTCAGCAGAGATCTGGAGGAGGTGCAGGCTACGTTCAGAGGTGAGTGCTGTAACACTTGGACTTTTCACCGAGCAGTCCTCCCTGCTGGAACGCCTTGAAGTCCTGGAGCGACAGCTTCATGAGCGCATCGCGAGCCACATCCCGAGAGACCTGGACTCATTGGAACACCTGGTGCTGCAGCATAAGGACTGGGAGACTTCTGTGATGGCACTTAGCAGAGATCTGGAGGAGGTGCAGGCTACGTTCAGAGGTGAGTGCTGTAACAAGAATGAAGAAGAATGGTGGAGAAGTAGGATTAAACAGTATGTTGAAAAGCAACGACAGGATATGCACATCTCTGCGCTGGCGGATCGGAAGCCAACCGAGCTGGGACCGAAAGTTAGAAATGTGATCATATTTGCGGAGACCAAATATATACCTAATACATACATTCTGCAAGCGCTCCAGCTTACATAGCAGCTCTTCAGAGGGATCCAGAAACGCAATGTCACCATAGTCTAGGAGAGGGAGCAAAAGAGACTGGGCCAGAGTAAGCTTGGTTTGGAGCGGGAGGAAATTTTGTAAGCGCCTAAGAGCATGAAGAGAACCAAAAATTTTTTGACTCACCTCTGCGATATGCGGCGACCAGGATAGCGTCTGGTCGAGGGTGATACCTAGATTCCGAACAGTAGAGGAAAATGGGATAGGAGAGACTTCTGTGATGGCACTCAGCAGAGATCTGGAGGAGGTGCAGGCTACGTTCAGAGGTGAGTACTGTAACACCTGGACTTTGTTTAACAGTTTTCCAGCAGTAAGACTGGTAGAGTGCTGTGATGGCTTTGAAGAAATCTGGAAGACATGCAGACTACATTCAAAGGTGAGTTCAGATACACCTGAAGTTGGTGAAACAGTTCCAAGACTGAAAGACCCATCTACCCTTGACAACAACCTGGAAGATATGTCTTGCAACATTAAACCTCTCATATAAATCCTATAGCAGTACTATTGTACGTTATGTCTTGGTTCTTTAATGAATCTTAAAGTAAACTCTACTTCAACTCTTACAGTGAATGTCCAAAGCAGTGAAATCTATAAACTAGCAGTTTTCTGACTACGTCTGTTTCTAGGCATCGCTCTGAAGACGCCGGCCATGAAGAAGAACCTCGACAAGGTGACGGGCAAGTGGAACGACATGCAATCGAAGAGCCAACTGTTCGTCGAAAGGTGAGATGATACATATTTTGATAACTTTTGCCTGTTGTTACTTCGCTTTGAATATATCACGCTTTTTTCCTAATATCCGATTCCATTGAATACCATATAACTGCAATATCTGTAAGAACCATTATTCGAATTTTATCTATGGGTTAATATTTTAATACCTAAATATTATCAAACCGCGATTAGAATGGGATTCGAGAGTACTGTTGACACAACAGTGTATAAGTAAATCTAGGATATATTCATAGTTATATTCATATAAGTATCAATAATTTAAGTGCAGAGACTTGCAGACAATTAATTAATCACTCGCTACATCTATAAACAACTCTATTCTAGGTAAATGTTTTGTCATTTGTTGTGTCAACAGTACTTTCGAATCCCTTTCTGATTCCGGTTTGATAATACTAAAAGCTGCCCTCTTAACTGAAAATCTATGAACTTTAATCATTTTGCAAAAATATTTACAAAATGTCAGATATATTTATCCTCATTAAACATATTATTTTTTATTCTATTCTATTATTTTCTAGGTTGAAATACGTCGAGATCGTAGTGAACAGTATGGAAGAAAATCATCAGAACATCACCGAATTCGAAATCAAACTCGCGCAGTTTAACGACCTACCGAACGACATCGAACTGCTGAAGGATGTGAGTAATGCACGAAATCGTTTAAAATTAGATTTTTTTTTAGTCATTTTAATGCAGTTAATCTTTTATTTTAGTTTTTCCTGTGCTTTTCCTAGACCTAACGTGGGAATGTTTATTATTTTGCTGTAATCCTATAGGGTAGGGTATCGTTGAATAGTATCGTCATTTAAAAATAATAAGGGTCTCATTAGAAAATTTTCCCTAAATTCAATATTTTTTGGTACGCTCTAGAATAAAAAAAGATTATGTCGCCCTCTAACTTTTGATCCATGGGTCCAAAAGGTATGGAGAATAAATCGTGAATAGTGGGCTTCTAGAATACTTTAAAATAAACCTATTTCCAACATATTCGGTCTACCGTTTTTGAATAACTACGGAACCCTACACTGAGCATGGCACATGCTCTTTGCCGGTATTTTATAATTTTAATGTATTTACCAAAACTCCATATCTCCAGATGCACGAAGACTTACTCCGCATGCAAATAGCAGTAAGCAAACAGCAGGTCCAGATGGAACAGATGAACGACGACGCAGAGAACTGCAGACGCCTGGTGGAGTCCTCTCGGGCGTCCCTGCACTCGTCGCTGCCCCGGCAGGGGGTCCACAGCGACCTGCAGCGGCTGGACAAGGAGCTGGGGCAGCTGAATGCCAGGTGGAGTAGCGTGTGCCAGCAGCTCGCTGAACGGTGAGTTCTAGACTGTTCTAGATGGAGGTTCAAGTGTGGAGGTCTTCAATACTTGTGACGAGTTCCAGGTGCTACAGGTCGGAAAGGAAGTCCAAGGGTGTCCATGGTCCAGCTGGCTGAACGGTGAGTTCTAGACTGTTCTAGAAGTATGAAAGACTTGATCCAAGTATTTACCTGTACACAGTGATGAGATGGAGGTGCTACAGGTCTAAAAGAAGGTGTGTCTTGTTCAGGTGGTACTGGTGGAGATTTGTCCAGGTATTGGTGTCGCTTTAGGAGTGCTTGTAACGATATCCAGGTGCTACAGGACTAGAAAAACCAGATGTTCTAGAGGTATGAAGGAGCAGCGGCAGGTGTGAACATGTCTAGGTGTAGGTGTCGCTTGAAAAGTGCTTGTTATAATATCCAGATGTTACAAGAAGCACCTGGAAAAACCAGGTCTAGATAAGGGTATAGCGCATCTGTAGTCCAACAGGTTTAATATAAAATGCCTATAGGTTAGTTTTACATAATTTTACTGCCAGACATAGGAATACGTCAGGCAAATTTCGTTGCCATATAGAGAGTTCCCCAATATCGATAAATTTAACTATCGATACTTGTCTATATACTTGTGACCACTTGCACTCCAGGCTTAGTTTCAAAATATATTTTATTCAATGGAAAAATGTTAGTAAAATAATGTAATGAACTTCCTCCTTTAACCAAACAATAAAAAAAAAATATTAGTACCTAGTAAAGTAATGTTTTTTTAAATAAACTTACTCAATAAAACATGATCCTAATCTAACCTAACTTGACAGCCTTCGAAGCTGCGAGGCCGCATACCAACTCCTGCGCAACTACAACGCCGGCCTCGAGAAGGAGGCCGAATGGGTCGACGACTCGTTCGGCAAACTGCAGGCCTTGCCGCCTGTCGAAGTGAGGCCTAAGGAGCAATTCGAGCCCACTAGGGTGAGTCCAACAACTGACACAGTCAACTGATCTAATGTGTGCCTTATATCAATTGTGATAAGGTTCACGGTGGTCAGTTAAATGTACCATTTAGGTTTGGGTCCACAAAAGCTTGTATTTTTAATATTATTAGCAAACTAGTGTTAATAGTCTAATTTGATATTAGTGCGGTAACATTGTGTATATTTTTATTGCAATTGATTATTTTTGTTTAAATTTTGCACACATAGTTTCCATGACACTGTATTTGAAATTTTTAGTCGGTCAAATTTACACTTACCAAAATTGCTTTTGTAGAGATTTCTCTACCATCGATTAGTAACTTTACTTATAATTAATAGTTACAAGCTTTTGAGTGATCTTACACTAGGATTCGCAGTATCTATGCAACAGAACTATTTTGAATGTATAGAGTATTTTAAACCACATAAAATTGATATTTTGTCACTACATTTACTAAACTTCGAATCTGCAGCACTCAATTGATCACCCGTATTCAGAATGACAGAAAGGTGACATTTCCATGAATTGCTGTAGATCCGATGTGATCCGATCCGATGCTCAGATACTTCTCATCATTTCTGTTGTATATTTATTGCGAATTCCATACTTAACATCTGAACATTTTTTACATCGTTGGCAGTTTAGTGTTTTCAGATCTATTGTCTCAATTTCGTTAGGCGTCGAGTCCGATTTCTTCGAATTTATCGTAAACGTTAAACCATTCTTACAAAAGCATGTGGTTTAATAGTTTTACTTTAATAATAGTGGTTTAATACTGAAATCGTGGGCTGATTGTGGACAACCACTTACAAGTCCTAACTGGAAATCAAAGCATGCATAAATATATTAACGATTAATAAAAATAAATTTACTTCGTTTTTATCATTAGAAATAATGTAAACAATTTTATTTAAAAAATAGTCAAGTTGGGGAAGTGAAATAGCGGGTTAAATCAAACACTCCATACGCATCTGTCTCCAAAAACATGTGATTCACTTACGTAACTTGACTATATCTAAAATAAAAAAAAAAATATATAATCTGAAATAATTATCTAACATAAATTCTGAATACAAAATTATTCTTACTTCTAATGCTAAAACACGATTGATTTTAACTTAAAAAAAGAAATTATACCTACTAATTAAAAAAATGGTTTAAGAGTCTCAACAAAACTGCATGTTGTTTTATAATTTATAACTTCTATGGCACAAACCGATTCTCGCACGAATATTTACTAATAATATTCATTCCTGGGTGTCTTGTGGTTCCAATTCCAGAATCTACTCACGAGCGCTGTGGAGCGCACGCCAAAGATAGAAAAAGTTAACGTTGACGGTGGCAGATTCATAAGAGAGGCGAAGGTAATTCACAGAATACTAAAATACACTATGGAATTAACTTAGTCTGTGTCTTTGATATAGACTACGAAAATTCATGGCACGCTACACAGAATACCAAATGACAACTATGGAATTTACTTAATCTATGTCATCTCTTGATGTCAAAGAGTACGGAAATTCTATAGCGAATGCAGAAAATAAAAATACACTATAGAATTTACTTATTCTGTGTCCTGATGATAGACTACTTAAATTCTATAGAAACACAGAACAGACAAACAATATCAATTAATACAATAAGGATATTCTGTGTAGTGTTAAACCGAGTTGATTGTTTCGAAATTTGTTTTTCGAGTCGTTTAAAAAAACAAAATAAGTGATGGCCGACTTTAAAAAAAGACTTATTTTGTTTTTTCGTTAGGTGTTTTATCTGATGTATGATTTTTCATGACTGTTGTATGGAAGAGATAGAATGGTTTATTTCTTCGTTTCCTCGTTTTGTCTCTGGGTTTCTTCGTATAGATCCTTGTCTGTCGTCACTCCTATTTTAGATGCACGTCTGCTTTGGCTGCGATCAAACCACAAAGTTTTCTAATAAACGCCGCAGTGGTGCTTTTGCGCTTTTATAACTCCACGCCTATGTGACTAGTGTGTGCAACTACTAACAATAACATGTATGTGTGACGTATATCTAGATTTTTTAGTATGAATTTAGGATGAAGGTAAACATCGATACTTTTATCGATATATGCGCATATCTTTTCGAAAAATCTCTGTGAAATAAACAAGAATCATCGTAATATATTCAAAAATACCTTATTTTAATAATACTCTATGGCGTTTAAATATTATAACTTTGTTTGACTTTATTTGTATTTCATTTAGTTGTACTTGCTTTATATTGTATTTGTATTAAATTATGATTTCGACATGAATACATTTGATTAAATATCAATATATAAATTATTCCCACTTTAAAAGTAGATTTTTTTATAAGAAATAAAAAATGTCTATTTTCATACTACTTACATTCTTTATACTAATTCTGTAAATTACAATTTTTTTTGATTTTTATTTAATAATGTCAAGCCTATCGATAACAATTATATCGATGTTTAACTTTGCCAAACCCTAGTTCGTGCTAAAAAAGTCTAGATTTAGTGTGTGGACGAAAAGATGGAACCAGCAATATATTACTGCTCATCTGAACGCATTGTGACTAAAGTGAAGAAATTACGTACATTCGCTATCAGAAATATCGAAACGGTCGCTGTGCTCAAAAATATCTGAACACGTACTCTAACGCTATGACAATAGACACCTGCTCAGATATTTATGAACACGCTGGCCGCTCATATATATCTGATGACGACTCTGCCTTGAGCATTCTACATTTGAATTTAAAATTTGTACATACCCATTTTATAGAGATCTGTCTTTGCATTGAAAGTATAATGAATCAGAGGTCAGGATTAATTTGTCTTGTATGTAATTGAGGTCATTGATCTTATGACTATCTTTGCATGCATTGTATTTTTTATCAATGTAGTGTACCTATGTATAAAAAAGTCGGAAACTTTTTAAAATATTTTTCTTTGGGTGCGTTTTACTCAGACGAATCAGCGTTTTCAATTGTACCATTAAAAAAAAACGAATTTGTCTTTCCACTATCTCACGTTTGAGTACTAATATATCATTTATGACATATGGTATACCTAGAGGAGAAAGAATATACTTTTTTCAAATCGAGATCTGTTAGATTTAGATTTTCCAGATATTTTAAGAAATAAAATATCCTTGCTATGTGTGAGCCTTGTATGAGCCAATCATGACAGTTCTAAAAGTGACTTTTAAGTAATTAAACTGACAGCGGTTTCAATTGTTTTTTTACTGGGAAAAAAATGTAAATAATTATTTCGCTTTGGTTCTTCGGGATATTAATGCACGAAAAATGGGTATGTTTTTTAAGTGTTCAGTGTTGCACGCTCTAAAAGTGATCAAGCTTTTACTGTCTCCCAGCATGATTCTATCCTGGGATAGTTTCTAATTGAACTTATTCATGTGAATAGTCATTTGAATGTTTGGTGTTCGAAAGAAATATTAAAAGCGTGAAGTATGGAAGATTATATCGTCGAACAATGTAAAAATGGTAGTGATCGGATTAAAGGCAATTTTTTTATTTAGTGTGGTACTTATTTTGATAAGGAATATGTAGATTTTTTATGGGGAAGGATACCCAAAACTAAAAACATTTTTATGTAGTATCGTAATACCCTTAAACTGTTTGCCATTATTTTTGTAACTATGTCCACAATTTATACAAATAGGTATTGAATGAATGACGAAAAGAATGTCCTGAGTAATATTCTAATAAGAATGCTTAATTATAACACAGCCGACGATTGCTCTTTTTTCTAAATGCCTAAAGACTATAACTACTATTATAAGAAACAGAAAGATAAAAATGCAGCGCCAGAATCAGCGCAGAATGAAGAAATATTACGTGTTTTATTATTAACTTGGAGTCTTAACCATGGCAAAAAAGAGCAATCAAGAAACTAACCTAAAATAACCTCGCTTGACTCTAACAACCTAGATTCACGCATCCCGATGCCAACGATACGCGGAGTGGCTTTGCGACGACGTCCACCCATCTCTGGACATGAAACAAATCAAGCGGCAAGCGGACCTGGATCAAGCGGAGCGGTTCCGCCACAGGAGCAAGCGGGTGCCCGAGCTGAGCGGAGCGGAGAGCGTGGCGAGAGAGCTGGATGATTTGAACGCGAAGCATCAGCGATTGCTCGATATGCTGTATGAGAGATTGAGGAGGATTGCTGCCGCGAATCCGGGGGACATTGTCACATTGGTAAGTGTTTTGTTTTTAGAACTCTTTCGAGAATATTCTCGATAACCTCGCGAGCTTAGCACAAGAGTAAGGGTGGGGTTCCACTGACTCGGAGCTGTGGCAGCTCGGCCAATGAAATCGCATCACAGTGTTTCGAATTCGAATTTGAAGAATGTAATTGGTCAATTTTGCACAGCTCCGATCCGCTCCGCGTCTGTGAAGTCGCAACCTAAGGCGACTCTATCTCGCGAAAAGGACACGTGTAACTGTTTAACTGTATTGATTATACAGTGATAGCCTCACTTTTGTGTTAAGAGCGCTTTTATATTGACCAACGCAATGACGAGTGAGATTATTTTCTAGCTGTCGAATCAAATTAGGTATCTATAAAAAGTCTATGCAATCGAGTGTATGTATTTTTTTATTTCATATATGGTGAAGTAAGTTACACAAAAAAAAAATCAGGTACTGCCAAAAAAAATTAACTTTGCAAAGTTACTGTGTCTGAATTCTACATTATAATGTAAATGAGATTTTATCGTTATTGTCACGAGTTTGAAACATACAAACTATTTTATAATATGGTCGATTCCATTGTAAATTTGGCTATGATTGACTAGAGGTTATGTATTCGGCTTCTACGATGATAATGCTACTCGTTATTGCAATTTTTTTTTTTAATAATTTAGCAATCTGTGCCAGCCAATAATTTTAGAAGTTTTTTTAACATAGATGAATATAATATCAGTTTATTAAAACTACAATTATTTAGGATTTAAATAGGTTTAAAACAGTGCCATACTTCACACAACGTCTGCGTCTAATTACTATAAAAAACACGCCCATTCAAACTATTCAAAATTAAGCGATTTATTAGCTCATAGCATTATATATATGACCCCTCTGTAAGTTAGTGTCACGTATAACGTCCATTTTCAAGGTCGTCTGATTAAATAGGAAACGGAACTGTTTTGAGCACGCGATACCGCGATATAGATCGAACACTTCATATTTTGATAGTCAACAATCCTATTACTTACTCGTATTGTAGTTATTAATTGATACATGATCATATTTTAACGAAAAACGGGTCTTAATCGCGTAAAGTTACGGTTAATATTATCCTGATAATTCGAGCATGATGGTACACACGTGGTCGCAGGCAGACTCAGCCGTTTAACTTCGTAATCAAGTCAAAGTCAAATAATTCTTTATTCAAATTGGAATAGCAACAAACTCTTTTGAATCGTCTAGGTATTAAAACTACTTCCGGTTCTAACCCTACACCGCTGACCCAAGAAGAACCGGTAAGAAACTTGGCGGGAATTATATTTTCAAACAATCATGGTACATCTTAAAACTAACATGCATTAAAAAAAAAAACAAAATTGATTTTAAATAAATTGAAATATAATAATAATAACAAGAGATGTAAAGTCTCTAAAAAGTCAGAACATTAATCGTGAAAGTTTGAATCAATATACTCGTATTGATATGTGATGTTCATAAAAACTGTATCCTCTAAGAGCATTTTAGTACTAATGGTGCTTTTTGACACACTAGTGCAAGAAGTGGTTAATTTCTTGTCAGGTCGAATATCAGAACATCTGTACTGAAACACTGCGTACGATACACGTGCGCAAATTAAATTCGTTACTCGTTTTGATTTAAAACACTCCCTTCTGTCGAGTTTTAATTTATCGTCACTCATTTCGGACTTCTTATTTTCGCACTTGCATCTTAATGTACTATTTTAATAAATACTCATTCCTAATCAAAATACGATACTGAATTTGAAATTAAACGTATCATCACTTGTCGGCCTCCGTAGCCTGTTGGTAGTGACCCTGCCTACGAAGCTGGAGGTTCCGGGTTCGAATCCCGGCGAGGGCATTATTTGTGTATTTATTTATCACAAATATTTGTTCCTTGGTCATGGCTGTCTATGTATTTAAGTATCTATATGTATCTATCTATTATATATATCGTCGCCTGGTACCCACATCACAAGCCTTAATTGAGCTTACCGTGGGACTAGGTCGATTTGTGTAAGATGTCCCAAGATATTTATTATTATTATTATCACTATATACGAGTATGTGCGTTAAATGTGTACCCTAAAAATCCTGATTCACATATTATTAAACCGTCTCCACGTGTGAGCTTCGCGTGTTTACGTACAATTCACGAAATGATGTCACCACATTATGTCATTAGGAGGAAGGCCGGCGAATGCCAAGACGACGGGTAACGACATTTTCTCATATTGATGGTTAGGCTGAAGGTGAAGAGGCCTTTTGATGCCTTTCTTTGAGTCGTTTTAGATTCCTTTTTATTTATTTACTTAGGGAGGTCTGCCCACACTGCCTCTTCCGGCACAAATACATATACTCTTTTCACACCACCTATTCGAATACGGGTCTTTTCTTCCCTGCTAGGAGAAATGACTTTCTATTGCCAGCCTAAAAAAATATGAAAAAAAACTGTAAATATGTGATATATCTTTTATTTTTCTCATGAATAATAGGTGGTGTGAAAAGCAGTATATGTGTCACACGGTATCAAAATTATTTCGTCTTGGGCGTTAACGCTTGAATCCTTAATTACGCTCAGGATTTCACTTTAGAATCCCTCCCTACGGTCGGGATTCAATTGTGGAATCCGTCGCTCGATCGTCGCGTCGCTTAGTATCGCGTGCGGCTTTCATGTTTTATTTGTTGTTAGCTTATTATTAACTGACAATATGTAAACCTTATTGCAACGATATAAGAGTCACGTACCGTCAGTACAGTGCTGCTAGTATTATACAATGAAATGGAGTTTATAGCCTAGCGGTGTGAAGCACATTGTTATGAAATGTGGCTGAAGGTCGCAGGATAATGCATTTGTTGCACTGAATATTACTCATACTACACATAGTTTATAAAAGAAACCAACTGTGTATATAATCGTAATGCAATACATACACGTTTCCTGAGTCACTAATAACCTCGCACACAAAAACATGTGTTATTCATGCACATCATCAGCCTATCTCAGTCCACTGCTGGACGTAGGCCTCTCCTATCAACTATGCGGGTAGACCCGAGAAAACATCGAAACGACTATCGTTGTCAGACAGTTAACATTTTCGTGAATTCTTTTGAGCAGTTGACCTGCAGAAAACGTAACATTTCAGTTCAAAATATATGTGATTTCGTTCGTAAATTTTGCCTACTGGATAATTGCAGTTGAAATCCAAACAAACAGATCTACAGAATGTCTTACAACCAACTCTTTACTTCAGTCAAACATAGAAAATATTTGTACCACCTTTGCATGCATCCGCCTATGATAGTCCACTGCAGGAGGAAGGCTTCTCTTATTAACTATGCGTATAGACGCATTAGGAGGTAAATGCCCATAATCGCCACGCTGGGCAAGCGGATTGGCGATCGCAGTAATGTGTCCACTATGATGACGCTGCTGCCCGTCATCAATCAAATCAAAGATTGGTCAGTGACTGACACTTCAATGCGTCGACTCTTACGACTCCCGCGGGAAGAGTTGGGGTGGTGACAAATGTATTCTTACTGCCGTCACGACACGGCATGTTTTTCATACATACAAACATAATAACGACTCAGGCAACATCCTGTATATGTATATTCAAGGACAATATTACTCGGAACAGTCGTGTATTTCATGTGGGTACTAGAATGATATGATATGATATTTATCATGGACCAAACTTACACAAATCGACCCAGTCCCGTGGTAGGTTCAATTAAAGCAATAATTGTTAGCTTTTCAAAAGAAACCTGTTTTTTTTTGTAAATTTAAATTACGTTTAGTTGCTTACCATCGATCTGTACCTATACATTTTTAAACTGCAACAAGTTTTGCACCTTATGACAATAATAAAGCTTCGAAACAAGTTATTCTAGACTGCCAAATATTCAACCCACACGGTTAAGTAATTGTAAATCTAGTCTCCCATTTATTTATGCTTTGTAATTATATCGCCATTGCTTTAAAAACTCGTATTTTGTAATCTTATCGAAAGAAAAAACGTAATAACTGGTTGCAGCTTTATCTCGCATTTGGAAGACATATTTCTATATTTAATGAATTGATTTTTATTTCTGACAAATGTGTATTAGTGTTATGGATCATGTTAGTCGGTACACTCGTATTAAAAACTAGATGAGCCAACAGCCATTATTCTGTGGAATAATATGACAATTATTATCCTGACCTTTCTGGCACGACGTTACACCATGGTCGCAGACAGACAGGCGAGAAAATGTATCAATACCTAGCGTTTGTCGTTAAAGTATGAGTGATAATCGAGAAAGATTAAATCAATATAAATATTAGAAAAATAGACCCCACGGTTACCCAATAGTAATTGATACATTTTTATCTCTTGTTAAAAACGTATAGTTAACAATTCGAATAAAACGTAAAATTCTTTTGAATGATGTGCTGTCA